>JAIPRN010000558.1:0-77883 GCA_025469175.1 Geopemphigus sp. TES_GeoC_2020
AAAACCTCGTTCGTTACGGGACGGGTTAAAAAGGGTAAGCGTCCCGGACAAATTATACGGTGTAAATAAGGGATTTCCGATCGACGAACGGACGGCTTTTAAGACGCGCGCTTGGACTTTCGATCGAACGCCTACTGGTTTGATCGGGCGCGTAGGTACAATCACACACCGCGACCGGCGAATCGTTAGTATTCCGCGTAAAACCGACAAAATACGCGCGAATACTGAGAGTCCGGGTCGCCATTATCCTTAAAGGGACGCGAACAAATTGGGAAGATCCGAAAATACGCGATTACTCGGAACAGTATCTGGAAAATGTTCGTAATTTTCCCGTAAGTAAGGACCAAAAAAACGGGACGAACGTATTCGAAAAAAATCGTGCCGTATAATTATAATATACACGATTCGCGTTTATTTGTAGTTTTATTTACGGATTATTGTTCGTGATCATAGACGCGAGTGTCGAAATGACACGGGAAATCGGACTAACGTAGCCGATGTCGGGGACGGACGCGCGCGGATATGGTTTATTTGTGTATCGATGATAGAACGTACTCCGGGATACGAAAATACCGTTCTAGAATACTGGCGGCGCGTTCGTTTCGTTCCGTGGTCGGCGCTTTGTCCGCATAATCGTGCACCGGTCCGAGAGCCGCCCGTTAAATATTTACGTAAATAAATACGCGCGCGTCCGTTTCCCGGACGTTTACGAATTATTTACATACACGGCCGACGCGAGAACACGTTCGACATTTCGAACGTTCCGCCGCCGGTCGGGTTCGTACGTACGGTAGATACGCGCCCGGGTACGAAATTTCTCGGGATAATATTCCCGTCGGTTAGTTTGGAGACGAACGATACGGAAATGATAGTTGGAAACAAAAACCGACGTCATCGAAGTCGATCGTCCGCGTTCCGTCAGTATGTACGTCGAAACGAATCTATGATGTCGTCGTGGTCGTTTGGTGGATGAGGGGAAGGGCTCGAGTCGTCTCGAAAACGACGTGTTTATATTATTTCGCGTCGTGACCGTAGCCGACGAGTGTTTCGATTCGTCGTCGCGTCGCGTTTCGACCGTTATTATGTCCGTCTCGGCTGGTTCTCTACGATCCACGGTAGAGGGGAGGTGGAGGCTCTACCCCGTTAAATACAAACGATTCGGTCGTCCGAAAAAACCGAAACACGTTTCGATCGGACTCGTGGCGGTGCGAACGCCACGACCAACGGGGAACGAGCAACGAGAATTCCGTCCGGGATAATTATAATACGTATTACGTAACTATATACGTATATACGCCTCGCGTCGAGCTATAGAGGTGTCTGCAAACCGTGTACGCGCGTGCGTCGATTTATCATCGACGGTCTATCGCGGTTTATTTTGGTCGGCCGACGGTTTAGACCGCCGGAGGAAAGTAGTCGGTTTTTTTCGAAATACGTTACGAAACGGGACGACGTTACACCGTCCGTGTAAACCCCGCGATCGTTCGGAACGTAACAAAAGCGTATATTTTAACACGGACGTGTTTTTGTTTTGTTTTATAAACGATTAACGATATTATTTCCCGATACACGCGCGCTCGTAATACGCCGAGAAATATATATATTGTTAGTATATTGTATTCGTTCGTTCGAAAAATTCGCTAAAATATCGCGTAAAATATTACGTACATAAATATACATACGGTCGTCGTTCGTCAATTAATTAACGTTGTTATTTCAACACGCACTATTGTGGTATTGCACACAAAGCGTTGTCGATACTTTATCCGTAATTATAACAATATAGGGTTCGAATATTTCCACATTTAAATCGTTCGGTATGCGACGCAATCGACGTCCGATTTTATAATTTACGTATAACTCGCGTCTATGTATGCACGTTTCAAAATTGAAACGTTAATTAATTCGTAAGATTCGATACTCTCGTTCATATATTTTATTCGTCCGTATATACACATACGCCTATATAATTTTACATAAGTCTATACGACGATTACGTAACATTTATGTACGTCGAAGTGTTTTTTTTTTTATGTTACAGATAATAACCCGGCGGTACAGTCGTGTACGTAATAATATACGCGCGCTCAAGGACAAGGTCCAAAAACGTAACCTTTCGTTACGTTTTTCGAAACTCATTTTAAACGCTACGGCAAAAATCGTTTAGATTGTCTATATATCGCCGGGAAAAAAATAATACGAATAACGGACGGGATGAGATACCTAATCGTTTTTGTTACGGTACAGCGCGGCGACACGTCGTACGCAAATGTACATTTCGCCTCCTCCTCCTCCTCCACCACTCCCCCCCACCGTCACCACACCAATCGTTAACGGTGCCCGTTGATCGGGTTCGACGATTTTTTTATTTTCGCCAACATTCGACCGACACACTATAATGCGAACGCGCTTATGTATCCGTCGGCGGTTCAAAAAGTCCACCGGCATATCGAGAATATGTAGTGGACACTTAAATTTTTTGTTCACTCGCGAAAGAAAGACGAAAAACCTACGGCGAATCCAAATATTAAACGCGTTATAAACACCGCCAAACGTGTATATACGTATATGTACGTAATATAGGCTCGAAAATGCGATATTATTTTGTTACATTACGAGAGGAACGCCGACAAAGAATACAAAAGAAACGTACGCACGCCCCGGAGGAAGTCGTGTATTATAAATTTACGACGCATTGACGCCGATTAGAGTATAATAATAATATGCGGGCGTTGTACAGGTAGGTAGGTGTGCGTATTACAAAAATCGAACGGGTAAATATAAAAATAACGGGTTACTTCGCGGCGCGAGGTGTGGGGGAGGATGGTTCGTCGATTATTCGAGTGAAGCGTTCGAAGTACAAACAACTGTCGCCGTCGTATTTCGGGGGGTATTTTTGGGGATGTGGCACGCCTCGCGCCGTGTTTTTCGGTCAAGAGGTCTGCCCCGCATGGTCTTGGTGGACGCGTGCGTGGTACGTACGTGAATAAACGATACGGTTTTGCGGTTAAACGGAGAATAGGGGCGGCGGCGGTGTACAAACTACGCGTACGTATTACACTGGAGGACGAAGGGACACGAATAGGAACGATTGTTATTCGCGATATTGCGGCCAAAAGTAAGTAGGGTGTAGTAATAGTAGTAAGGACGAGACGCGCGCGCCGACAGAAAGGTTATTATTCTAAATTTGTTTACAATTGACGGGGGGGTAGGAATATTTGGTCGAGAGGGCGAGAGGCGACGAATTAATCGTGTTACTACGAGCGTGTTAAAAAAAAACCGCCAGAAACGCGGTCGACGACGCGACTGGGATGAATATGGGAAATTCGAATGCGATTTAAACGCGCGTAGCGATTGCGTGGACACGTACGACGTAACTTTGCGGCGTCTGGCTAGCGACGTTTCAAAAATACCTTTTGTCCGGGTGAACGTTCATTTCGAATTCCACGCGGAACAACAACGAGGAATTCCGACCGAATTTCTATACGGGTCGTTCTTCGTACGAACGTCGTAAATGTTCGTTTCGCAGCCGACGCATGATATATATATATATACTTAAATAATACGATTTTACTACTACTACGTAAGTGGGTAAATCCGGCGACTACGATAATGAATAACGAACGTTTCGTGTTCGGGAAGAATTCGTAAAAACGCGTCGGCCAAACGAAATTCTGAGTGGTTTTCGACTCGGTACTCTAAGTGCGAAGGCGGGTGGGGGTTAAGAGTGTTAACTCGGAAAATAACGTACGCGTCACGTTTATATTTCGTCGTCTCTAGTGAAAACGTCCGAAGACGTTATTTATATACACGACACGTTATCGCGACACACTGTCGGTAAACACGACGCCAATCGAACAACAATAATAATAGGAAAAAATGCCTCGGTAACGTTTCGAAGGGACATTGTTCGTTGGAACGCCGAAATCGACGTATTATATACGTACATATACACACAGACACACCTTTGGCGGTTACGCGTATTACAATGGTCGCAATAGGTACGCGCGAAGTACTTGATACGGACGTGCGTGGCGTCAAGTGGTTTTACTGAAATTCTTAAAATTCCGATCGTAAAGAATACGGCCGACGGGACGTGCGGGGCTTGGACAACGCGCGCTGTACGTTTTTATTTATATACACGGCACAGGTACCGCGCGCCGTCGTGCTGGGTCGTGCCCGCGGTATCTCTCACCGTACACCGACGGCGCGGTCTTTGTGACCGTACGCGTGCGCGTTTATAACTAATTTTCGTCGGATTCGGTTCGTACACGACGAACGCGCGACGTTCGGTCGTCGTTGACCCTTAGAAACAAAAAGAATTACATCTGTCCCACACATTGTCGATACGCGCGACCGGTTAATAATACACTAGACCGGGCGCGTGTATTTCCGCGAATTTATCGTAACACGTGTCCCTGCAGTAGTTGTCGTTTCCGGTGTATGCGTGCGTGTGTGTGTGTGTGTCGGTATAATTTGTAACACGAACCCGTCCACGGGGTGAATTCGTGTATGTGTGGGTGTGTTTTATTTTTAACGGTCCGCCGAGCAAAACGTCATTTTCGAATATTCGTAGACGTGTATTACAACAAATGGCGGTAGAAAATGAAAAAATATTCCTTTTGTTTTTTTTTACCACCGAAGAGGATCGTCGCGGTGGCATCGTTCCCTCCCCCCAACACACACACACACACACATAAACATAAACTAACACGTAACGCGTCCGGAGACGATGGTCTTTTTTTACCGTATAGTTGTTACGAATATTGTACTCCTCCGCCGGTACACCCGCGCGTACGCGCAAAGCTTTATAACCCGTCGATAAATAATTTCGTAAGACGCGCGCGCTGCCGTGTCTGAATCAGGCTCGTATTTCAAAAATTTACAATCATCCGAAATTAAAATTTTTTTTTTGACATATTTTCTAAGATTCCAATTCGCCGTCGCGTAACGTCCCCCGGCACGTTTTAATTCCCCCGACTTACAACACGATACGGTTTCGTTTACCAGCTCGCCGCCGCCCTGTGTATCGAAGAAACAAACGGGCGACGATCCGCGGCGGCGTCATTAAGAATTCGTCGGTAAATTAAAAATCGCGACAAACTCGGCGCGTACCAATCCACGTGGTTGTTACGTCGTTTCCGATCACACCGATGAGGGATTAGTGAGGGGAAGGGTACCGTATTAACAAACGGTTCACGTAATTGTTAGGAAAGGTTCGCCGCTCGACTAGCCTATTGGTGTTATTGAGCGGCGTAAATAGCGGACGAGAAAACGACGTTTTATGGGAAAAAAAACCTAACATAAACAAGTTCGCTATCGGCGCGTTATTTTGTAACACAAATACGACGTTTACGCGTACCGCCGGTGTTTGTGGAGTTCGGTCTTTATCGGTCGGCTACGATAAACAATATTACAAATAATACGGGTTTTAATTATTTGGCCGACAAATAACAATTCGATTTCCCATAACGCGTCGATACGACGGCGGCGATAAACATTTATACGTTTATTACTCGGTAAAACGGTAGATACGACGCGAACGGTACGATCTAAACGGATTACGATACACCGGCTTCACGTTCGTCGAGTGTTTATCGAAGGGGGGAGGATCGACGTGAAACGTTATCTCGCGTATCGAAAATGTGTTATCGACTCGGACCAACCGGATGATAAGCGAATTTAGAACCGTAGTCCATTACGAAGATTCGAACGCCTTCTGAACGAAACGAAATTCTGGCCGACAAAAAACGTCCGTATTTTATCGGTAAATACTTATTTTTTTTTATTACATACTGGAAACGTTACGAACGTACCGTGTCGTTTAATTTTTATGGCGGGCGTGTTTTTTGGTTATTACGCCCGCGCCAAAAATAGAATACTTTCCCTGTAAACGTTCGATAATACACACTCATATGTGTGTGTGTGTGTGTGAGGGAACCGACTAGTTTTATACACGTTTTAAACAAAAAATTAACTTTGGTATTCGTATACGCCCCATTTCGATAGTCTTAACGATCCGTTTCTTCTAGACGATACTCGGAACATGGCGCGGTTGACGATCGCGCGTTTATTTAATTTATTTCGAACGCGGCGTTTGTAAAAGCCGATAATTTATCCGAGGGGGGGGTTGGAGGAGGAGGAATAGCTTTTTTTATCGTCTCAAAACGTAAGCGTGGATTTTTCACGGCAATTAGCGACGCGAAATTGTATTTTTCGCGACGCGAACGTGTTGCAGCAGCACCGATAACGCGATGATACGCGAATAAAATTACTTCGCGAGGAAACGTTATTTTCGAAACGTTAAACTATCCACCGCGTTAATTTACGATACGTTAAAATACCGAAACACTAATCGTACGGAATTCCGTTGTCGATTCGTGTTTCAGCGAGCGCGACCTTTTTTGTTTAAACGCAACGATAATAACGTATTTTCCGTACGGAAAAAGAGTTAATTTTGACGACAAATTTAACGACGACGCCAGCTGTACGGGAACGGCGGAACACACAAAATTGTTTTTTTTTCATTTAACGTTTCTTTCTTCGGTTTCCATTTAAATCCTTTTCTAGAACCGAAAAATTTCGGTCACAAACTAGTCCCGAATTTCGAAGCTGACCATCACCATCACCGTCATCACGTCGCTTCTTCGTATTCGGATACAAATCTGAATAGCGTTTCATCTACGCGTCAATAAGTATGCTAATACTTGCGCGTTCGACGTTCCTACTTTAAGCGTCGCACGATAAAACGTATTCGAATGTGAAGAGACGGTTGTTGAAAAAAAAATTGTTTACATTGGCGTCTCTATAGGTGTTCGTCGACCAAAGGTACACCGGCCTCAACCACGTTTCACCGCGTATTATCCATGAATAATATTATTTACGGTTAATCTGCGTCGTACGGCACCGAACGTTTTGAAACGAAACGACCGTACGCGGTTACCTCGCGTTAATCCGTTACGATAAAAAAAAAAAAAAACGGGCGCGCGTTTGTTTATTACCCGCGTAGGTTTTACACAATACGGCGGCGGGTACGCGTAAACTAAAAAAATAACGTCGGAAAACGTGAATAAGGAATTCGGTCGAATGTAAACAACGAAGGCAGAAACTTCGCGCGTATTAACGTATTATTTATTCTCCCGCGTATCGTACCGTTGATCTGAGTTAATAAAGTTTAAACGAGTACCGAGGCGAACATATTTCGCGCTGTATAGATACATATACGCGGCGCAACTTGATTACGGGACACGGTGGCGTCTGAAGGACGTCGTCGTCTTTCGCGAACCGAAATTAATAATTCCGAATAATTAATAATCGCTCGTTCGGCCCACAAAATAAAATGTATTATTCATCGTGTTCGTGTAAAGACAATCCCGCCGTACGTCGCGTGCCGTGGGAAAGCATTTGCGGAACGTTTTCTTATCGACGAATCCGACGCGCGCTTGCCGGCGGCGGCGGCGGACGAATTCGGCTATCGGATTATAACGAGACGGAATTTTTGTAAACGAAACGTTTATCGCGGACCGCGTTTCGTTTTGTGTGCTCTTGTTGTCGTTTTTTTTTTCGTACAACTTTCGAATTCGACTAGGCGAATGAAACGAAACTTTTATAAAACGTTCTCACGCGCGATTCGAAATCGCGCTTTCTTTACCGATAGGATGCCGTAAACTCGCTTGAAAACGTCCGAAGACGACGCGACGAACTACCTTATTTGGCACGGAGACTCGGCGAGCGTATTATTCATTATTACTTTTACGTACGTGAAATTTAATCAAAATTATTCGCCAAAACGTGCAGGGGCCACTTGGCGGTAGTGTTCGACCGATTATTGTTCCGCGAATCACCGTACGTTATGTTACACGCTCGATTAGCGTGACTCCCTACACGATTATTATCGATAAACGTTTCGGAATTTGGCTACACCAGCCGACAACAACGACTAGAAACCGTTAATTGTCGATCACGGATTATTTTCGAAATCATTCGAATAATTTCGAAAAGAACACGCCGATAATCACTCTTCTTAAATTTCAAACCGTCCCGATTCAGGAATGATTGTCGTAGAAGTTCAACGCGACGATCCGTACAGACGGTAGGCTTTTGTAACCAATTATAATATTACTCATACCCGACGGTCTCATCTTCGTGACGCGGTCAGTAGTACACACAGTTACTTTGGCCATACACGCTCGTTATTACCGTGTTGTTTCGCCGCTTGTCTGCGTCCGAAACGAAACGTTAAATAAACAATTAACCGAATCCTGTTACACCGCTGTTACCGAATCGTGACACTTCGTAGATATTTCTCCAGCGTCGAATTTGGACCGTGTTAACGCTACCGAAATTATGGTTATTGAACCACGGTGCGAGAATTCTGTGAAAAAATTAATTAATTCGCCGCCAAAAACAAACCCGGTCTACACTGAATTCCGTATTGGTGGAAAATAACTCGCAATAACAGGAATCCGCCAAAAACGAAGGTGGCGAAATTACTTACGGTTTTTATCGCGGGCGCGAAGTATATCCGGGCGGCTAGCTGTCTATTTTGGACAAAATGTTTTAGCTGATATATGAAACGGGTTTCCCGAGTCGAGTTGTAAACTGTTGAAATACAGTAAAAAGCCCGGGCAGCAAGGTTATAGCTCGTATTGTGTGCGATTCTCGCGAACGATGGCCAAATGTAAACGGCCGATAATAATAACTCGCCGGAATATCCGGAATTCGAGGACGGTCGACGCAATCCAAATACGTCAATTGTTTCGGGGAACAACGCGATAACGTAAAACGGCGAAAATTCCGCGCAACCATACGTGATAAGACGTATTTACTAGTAGTCCGAGCGTGCATTTTGTTGGTGCCCACTAATTTCGGCGATAATTCAAAGACGTTGTAAAAACGAACACCGACCGAATATTCCCAACAATAAACGATAATCAAACTCGGGAAATACGCCGAACGCTACGAATTGTATAGCCGATAATTCGACGGAAAAAACTATAATATTAATCGACGCCGAGTTTACACAAAAATAAAAAATGGCGACTAACGCCACGTCGAATATAGGTAACTAGATATGTCGCGCAAATCGGGTTTCATTATTCCGCCAGCAAATGACAAGTACGTCGTCGAACGGACGCGTGTTTTCGAATACGTTTCGTTTACATTATGGGAGTTTAACAAATTATTCGCCGGCAGGGCAGGGCACTCGTCGTGGTATGAGTCCTCCCCACGCGACAAAAAAATACTTTACGCGCGTTTCGTTTTACGACGCGAGCCAATTTCTGTGATTCTCGTGAAATTAGATTCCGCGTAGTCGTATTGCACCACGGACGTCGATTTACATATAATCTTTTTTTAATGAACGTCTGTAAATTAATAGTTCGACGTAAATATCACCGAACTAGACGCGTACAGCGTTTGTATTTATACGGACGAACCACGCCACGATTTCGTCGAATTTGGTCACTAGATTAACGACGACACTAGTAGAAAGTATAACGGAACGGACGTACGCGGTGGACATTTTGGGAATTCATCCCGCGTTCCCTTCGCCCCGGGAAATATCGAGAAAAACAGACGACCCGAAAACTCAATAGTTGTCGACGAAATTTCCCCAAAAGAAAAACAGGTTAGTTCGTAGTGACAACGGTCGTTTAATGAACATTTTGAGCTTTACGCGTTTTCAAAATTCAATCCCCCCCCCTATGGCCCGGACGTTTTCTTTGTCGCACGACGACGCGACAAACAAACAAACGCGCGCGCGTGTGAAACGATCGAACTAAAAACGAAAATGAACGGATAAAATGGCCATTCGACCGCGTCGACGTCGGGGAATCACGTAAATGCCGACGATGAATGCGTATACTACACGCCGCGATCAGCGAATTAATCGAAAGAAAGCGCGCGTCTGTGACGAGCACTGTTGGCGCGCGTGTGTAATCGCGACTCGGATAATTGCCGAGTTCGCAAATAGAATAAATATCGAGGAAACCGTCGAAAAGAAAATAACCGTCGTTCGTGACGGCGTACGGTATCACGACGATAACCGTTGCGTACTAATCACGATAATATCGCGCGTATTTCTTTGGCGTTCCTCGGGGGATCGTGAATCAATAAACCGACGAATCCGCGCGCAGTTTACCTAGTTTAGAGCGCGACGTACGGACTCCGCGGAAGGTTCGCCCGTACGACACACGGAGATCGCACGTAGGCGCTGGGACTGGGGGAGGGCTAGATCTCGACGGATATTTCGCGCGAATAGTGAAACCGACCCCATCACCCCCCCTCGTTAGAGACCGACCAACGAAACCAACGCAACCGACGAATAGACGTGTACAAAATACCGCGCGTCGCGTTATTACGTGTATATCGCCGTGTGGCCGAAAGTGATAAAACGTGAAAAAAAAATTATAATTTTCTCGTAAAAAAGACGCGCGTACGCCTAGCATACACTACGGGCGCACGATTTCTGCCCCCACCCTACCACACCTACGATATATGCGCAGTGTATACGATATACATATTATACATATATATATTATTATGACGTAAGGTCAAGGACGGGCGCGTGGCTCTATATATATATATATATATATATATAGCCATACACTCGTGCGCGCGCACGCGTATATACGAATTCTGTAATTTGGTCGCGTCGACGACGTTAACAATGGAAATTGTTGCGTATATGTCGCTGTTCGCGAGCCGTGTGTGAAAAAAAACCGTAAAAAATCCGCGTGGCTCGAAAACAAACGAATTGTCGCGAACGACCACTCCTCTCCCCCTCTTCCCTCACAACACTATCACCAACTGTACGTTGTAATAACGACGGTAACACGACGCGCGGCGGCGTTACGTAACATTTAACCGACAATCAATAAAAACCAAACGGGACGGCTGAATAATATTCGGCGATATCGTCGCGCGCGCGTGTGACCGAAACGGAGGACGCGGCCGGCAATATGGCGATGACGGTCTTTGCGCGCAGATCTCGTGTCGATAGCTCTGGCGGAGGTCGTCAGAATTTTATGGAAAATTCTAACGTCCTTGGTGGTGGTGGTGTGGTAGGGGGGGGGCGGGCGAGATCACCGATCGTTGTCGGCTAATTGTGCGCGCGCGCTGTGACCGTATTCCGTGTGGCCGAGATACGCATGAAAAGTACGCGCGCGTGTACGTAACACAAAAAACAACGGTTGTCGGTTTTTTCGAGTTTTCTCGTCGAAACGAATAAAAAATACGGAACGACGACGACCAACGGTCGCGTACGTTATTACGCGGCGCGTACGCACGCACGTTACCCGTACACCGGTCATGGCGATTTCAAGGTCGACGGGAATACGTTATAATTACTTCGCGCGCCGAACGTTTCTCGAGGGGTTCGTTCGTTCGGTCCGTGTTGTTGTCGTCGTAGTTGCTCCCCTCGTTGGCGTCTCGTTCTTAATACGGATCGAGAATGGCCGTGTGAAACCTAACCTATCCCCGTTCCTAACCATACATCGGTGATGGCGGTCGCCGGCTCTCCGGTAGGGACAGAACGCGGAAAGCCGCGTCACTACCATTAGCGTCCACATTCCGCCGACGGGTTGTACGGAAATCGTTTGTTCACGTTACCACCACCACTACCACTGCTACTATTATTACAACTACTACTGTTACTAGTTAAAATAAAAATAATAATTAACGTCCTCGAGGAGGGGGTTAACGTTAATTTTGTGCGTATGCCCGCGCGTTTTTCGTTTCGTTTAGAACAGCTCGATCGAAAATATGTTTCACCTGCTCAATACTGATTTTAGTATGCCGAACGTTTCGTTTTTACGCGACTATATACTGAGGAATATTGTCGATGGCGCCTGACGAAATCAATGTCCGCCGTACGATCGATGTAATTAGTAATTATCGATGTTCTTCTGTACGGTAAATGCCGATGATAATGGATCGTTAATGTCGTCCTTGCGCGGCAAAATATGTTCGTCTCTATTAAATTGGCGGGCGTTGCAAATTATTCAAACGGAAACCGAAAACGTTAGCCAGTAGTAGTGATCGTAAAGAAGAAATACATTTAAAAAGTCGCTTCGACAAATACCTTTTGAATAAACGTATTATTGATTAGGTAACTAACGAACGTATATATATATATACTTAAAGAATTTCGAAATACCGAAATAGAAACTACGAAATATGAATTTTGTCCGTCCAATGACAATAATCGCTATGACCAGAGTTGTGGACGATAGGTGAAGTAAACGGTTCGTCGGTGGATATTTTGAAAATTGACGTAAGCGAGAAACGGTGGAAAATATACGATTATTCCACGCTCGTATACGTATGTATTTCATACCAGTAATTTTCGTTTCTGAAAACGTATACTCACAGCACGGACATTAGCTAAGGCCCGCGGATAAAGTATTAACGTTATAATCAGTCTTCTCTGAATGTTACCCGTAAGTAATCGTTACAGACTTACAGTGTATATATATATATATGTGTGTGTGTGTGTGAATACACTATGTCGACATGCCATTTACAATACAATATTATCGAATTGGTTCCCAAATTGTTAAAATTTATAAAATCAAATAATAATCGTGACGTGTCTTGGCGAGCGCGAAAGAGTAATATTATGTACGTACGCGTATACACACACACACACACACACAGGTTCTATGACCTGCTGTGTGCGTAGTTTTTTTTTCACTCGCCAATATGATTATGCCGCCCTCCCCACCCTTCACTGACACCGCAAACGTTGGGATCATATTATTATTTTGTTGTCTCTGCAACGGCGAGCGACCGCCACAACCGACGACTAATGACGAACGTCGCGAAACCTATACAATTTTGTACACTACGTAGGCTTAAAGGTACGTAGCGTTCGAGTCGGGGAACACTTATTCAAAAAGATCCACTCCGGCGCTTTTTCTACGATATCAAATTTCGTCTAGAATTCTTGTGTTCAATGTCACCGGTATCGCAGTGGTCCATGTTGTTAACTGGTCGTTTCGTGCGGCTTATCATCACGGTTTCGCGATCGGATCCCGGCGATCGCGACCATCGATAGGCACAACAATCGAAATATGTAACAACGCGAAACGAATCGCTAGCCACAGCCGGTATTCTCGATAAATGCGCTATTAATAATTGTCATTGCGTTCACACTATTGACCGTAGACAGACGATGGTCGAATAGCTTACGACGCATACGTTTCGTTCTTTTATAACGGTCAATCGTCGTATGAATTATTAGATTACGTCGTTGTAGGCGTTGTGTGTTTCGAATTTTACAAAACAGAAAAACCGTTTAGTATTCGTAACGTATACTCCCGTATACGTCGCCAGTAAAGTTCGGGGGTTGATGAACGCTATATCTGCAAGATAAGGACTATTTTCGAAAACGAGCTGGTAAAATTCGACGTCAACGATGAAACGTTACAAAATTACGCGGAAAAAACGTACTAAACGACGAACGAACAGTTTGTAAAACAATTATTCGGGTAATGTTTCTGCTGTTGGCTGGCGGCAAAATGTGGTGGTCTATATATATATTCATATAATAACAGTCATTTTCGTTCGTTTTTCACTTAGATCGCATACATCTGGATATAATCGTTCTACAAGGACGATTTGAACGGCCGGAACGGAACTTGGACGGAAATTTTTACACGGACGTGTCGATCCGGGTCAGCCGCAAAACTGGGGGTGCTCGTACGTCGTTTACGGGTGTATTTATTTGGAAGGAACGTAATCGGAAATAAAACGCGTGAAACACGGTAACGTACGCGGGATATTAAAAAGTAATTAAACCGACTGCGAAACTCGTATTGCGCGCTATTTCACAGTTGTCAATCCCCGTCCAAACGATAGGGGCACATCCCTGTGATTGATTGTGTGTGGTCCGTCCCGCGGTCGCGAACGCTGGTGGTGAATCGACGGCGAGCCCTTTGCCACACACGTACGATCTCGTCATCACGCGATGGTCCGAGTCCGTTTAGAACACGATATCCGCTCTACGTACGTTATTACGGCGACGGTTTCGCGAAAATCACCCGCGTTATTTTCTTCCGTCTATAACAGGTTTTAGGACGAACACGCGAATCTTCTCTCCGACGGTTGTGCCGTAAAATTAACAGCCGAGATGAACGAAACGAAGGCGATATTTTGTTTTTTTTTTTTTTATCAAACTCGTAATCCGAAAACGGCGTGTTATCGCGCGACCTATTGTACAAACAATAGTAACGAAAAAAGTGCGTACCTCGACCGTACGCGTCAAATGGGTATATACCGCGACAACGTAGATTTAGGTTTTCCGGCGGAACACACCACCTCGCTCTTGTACGCGGCACGCGGTATTTTGTATTCGTAGTTAGGCCGTAACGTACGTTTATTTGACAATCAGATTTTCGTTTTTGTTTTGACATGGACACGTATTATATATATACATAGTTTTCAATCATATAATCGGCTAATCACGTCAAACAGTATTCGCTAGAAACGTCGATCGGGTTCTTTAATCGTAACTCAAACACCCGACAAAAAAAACACTAACGCGTTCGTTTCTGATAAGCAATTATAACGTCTAAGATCGATTGGAGTTGACATTTTAAACAGTATTTCACGATAACCGTACGCTAACGATATGGGTAATAAAACGAATGCGTCAGAATTCAACAATAATATTCGCATTACGCGAATATGACAAGTACAGACAAATCTTAATGTACATATATAATAAACGCGCACTATTCTAGTAATTCGATCATTTTTAATTGGCAAAAAAATAATTATACTTCGTTAAAGAATTTTCTATTATCGATATTTATTTACGTTATAAACAAATGACGCGTATACGAACTAATTATTAAATATTGAGATTTCGATATAGACGGAGTGTATATAATTATAGTTGATTTTAACGGAAATACTGTTTAAGGTGTTATTACTATTTGTATATTAAAAAATATAAAACTGTCTTGGATACAAATGTGTTGCAATATGTTATTACTACATTCAAAAGTGGAAAATATTCCCAGGCTGTTGATTAACAAATTGTTTATTTAAATTACAACGGACGTGTGTACATTTTTATACATTTATGCGATATTATTTACCTAGCGAAACTAATTTCAAGGCGAAAATGTTCAAGGTTTCGGTATAAACTTTAGAAATTGTCTTTTCTCGGTGCCCGTTCAAAATACGACAAAACAATATGCGTGTTCTGTGTTTAAAAAAAAAAAAAAAACGTCAATTATTTGGATATTATTGTTTAATTTAAAAAATATGTACATACAACCGATCGTCCTACTTTTAAAACGCCATTGAAGCATTTTCGAAACTATAAAATTGAGTCAACATTAAACATTTTCCGCTTGAATAAAATTCGTGTACATTTTACGTTACATCAATATTTCCAAAAATTAATTCGAAATTATTATTAATATTGATCGTTTGCTTCAATATTTAGGCCATTAAGGTTACGTAAATTATTAAATATCGCGTTTTAAAATTGTTTTTATTTGTATATTATATATAAATATAGTTTTATTTGAAAACGTAATATAAACAATATTTTACTATCGATTTATAAACAAACAGTAGGTATGTCGTTCAATGTATAAATAAAAAGTATACGTTTATGGCAAATATCACTACTTCCAAATAAGTTCTAGCGTCCTCTTCTTAAAAATCAACCAAACCGAAGAAGTTGCATTGGGGAAATTTCGAAAAATATCAATGCCAATATCGTTTCGGGAATATCACAATTAAAAAGGAATCTGACCAAATGTAGGCGTTTTTTATTTACTATATTTGTTTTGTTTTCGTACAGCGTTACTAGTTATTTTCAACATCGACATTTTCTAGAGCCGTAGTGATACAATCGTTTTGAACGACGGATTTGTTTTGATAATAACACAAGAAGAAAACAGTAAATTGTCGAATCGTAATCGAATTTAGATTCGACATATTATAATTTGTGTGAGTTTTGATATAATATTCTACGGTTTATTTAAACATTGAAATTATGCATCGATGAATTATTCTATTTGGTACTCGTTCGTAAAATTTCACAAAAATATTTTCATCCCCAAGATCGTTCTTCGTATGGCAGACTTTATTCGTTAAAAAAAAGAAATCTTAATACGATAATCGAGATATCCATCGCTTTATCTGATCGACTATTGTAATATAATTTCGGAAATGAATTTTATTTAAATAAACTTCAATGTTTTTTGTCATTAGTATTAAATTGTAAATGTTTAACGGTTTCTTAATTTCAAAAACAAACAAATCAATTGGAGTTCGATAAAATCAAGTAATATAATTTTAATATTTTCAATTAAATACGGAAACGATAGATTTATTCGCGTCACGTACGTTTACGGTATATTTCTGTTAAATCATACGAACATTATTTTTATAGATGGAAGATTTAATAAAACTCGAAACGATGAAAACTTCCTTTTGAAATTTCGCATAAGATAGATAATTATATATAGGAACTGGCGATTTCGTATTTATGGACCATAAAAAAATGATGAACTTTTCAAAGCAATTTAAAATTAGAATATGATACTTTTGGGATTGTACTTAGCGTTTTATAGTTAATATAATATTGTATTGACCGTAATAAAACTATATTTATTTTCATAAACAAATTAACGACTTTGAAATTTACGTCATAAAACAGGTAATGTAAATTATAATTTTTTTTTACATAAACTTAGATATATGATATTATTTTAATTAAACTATGGACGATATTAACGCTTAATGAATTTGTAATATTTAAATTAGATATTCGTACAATTGGCGCTAAAATACAATCTTAAATCACAAATAAATCAAATCGATCGAAATCGTGTGAAAAACCGCGTTATAACTATATGGAAATATAATGTCCGAGGCTGCGTAAAATGTATGTGCAGTCGTGTTCAAGCGCGCAATCGATATAACACACTGTAGACAATGTAGAAATAATTGCGTTTAACCGAAAAACACTCGGAGAACCATCGAACGCTACGATTTATATAGCAATAAGCGAGTTGTTGGAACACACCGATATATGATATATGATGAATATTCCACGGGTTTCTAAAAATGTTATCAAGTCGTGCGTTATGTTTTATGGTATTGAATTCTATCCGTTAAGCTTTCTCGAAAGGTACGTCGTATATACAAATAAAACGAGTGTATATTGTATGCGTTCGTTTGTTGTTCTACGTATTGTTATGTTGCGTTTAAACAAATCTTTTAAAAGCGCACTATACGTACGATTCGAACAATATAATATTATAATCCTTTATTATTAGTGTTATTATTCGTATTCATTTATACGTCATAACGAGCATGTCGCAATATGCACGAGGAGTTAATGAAATAAAAATACTCAGTTCTTCAAACTCGAAAATAAGTCTAATGAGGTCATTGATTCACCCTAGTTAAAATTGTATACGTAACGTCTTAAAAACAATTCGAGTTTTTTTATTGATAATCGTTCCCAAAGAGAAAGCGCTTAATTTTGATCAAATTAACAACGAAACTTGTCTGTATTTCTACTAAGCTTTCAGTTTTTCGAAACAAATTTCTTTCTAGATAATTGTTACCATCGTCTAGAAATATATGAAACATACAATATATTGTTATTATTATGTACGTTTTAAGCGAATAATAAAAATGTACGAACACTTCGTTATTCTCTGCGGTTTATTATATTATTATGCAATGTGATTTCCTATTAAAGTATCTCACAAATTGGCTCTTTAAAATAAATGATTAAATTTATACGCTTCTGATGTTAATATTCAACACGTGTTTATACAATACATGTAGATTTTTAATGATAAAATTATACACACGTCTAACTCGACGCGTATCTACCTATTGACGTAAATTTCTTGATTTATATATTTAATCAGTCGATTTTATTGTTCATTCATATAAATAATTGTATGATAAACGAACGGTTTATATGGTAACGGTTTAAATGAGAAGTTTTTATAGTGCTTTTTTAACGCAACATAAATATAACAAACATAGTTCATTGACATTTTGATGTATTGATTTATTATCAACACTAAAAAAAGAAATTATATTTATATAGAAAGCGTACGTATTATGAGAATAATTCTCCTAGTTTTAACAGTTAAGTAGCTATTCTGCAGATTAGTACATTTTAATATTTTACGTTATATCTGTAGGTTTAAATACAGTTACGTTACGTAAAATGACTTGTAATAATGCAAATATATATATATATATATATATATAGATATATTAATTAAATGTCACGCGGATACAATTATAAAAACGATTATATGGTAGATTTTAACGAATACCGTTTGGTTTTGTTTACTTTACCCTTTTTTACCTATACACATTGATTACGTTTACAGAAAACAACCAAGGCGAATGGAATTTTTAAGTATACACTCAGATTCAACCTTTTTATTTTCGTCGTTTTTATCTTTTAGTCCACGCACAATTCATTAATATTCATAACTGAATGCGTTTTGGACACGATAGAGATTCGAGTTCATTAAAATTTTTTCCAAACGAATGACGATTAAAAATACTTTTGAAAATTAATCCTTTTTTACCTCCTCGAAAGTTTCATCTTTTCTATAAACAATAGCTCAGCAATATCTTTATGATATGTATTCACTTTATCTCTCTATACATATATATATAATAATAATAATAATAATAATTCGTCCAGTCTGTTTGTCAATTATACTGAAATGAAATAAAATATCTAACGTATTCTCATAAACGTTTAAATTAATGCTACAGTCTTTAAAACTGTAATATATATTTATGTATATTCTAATTATTTCGTGTTCATTTTGCGGCGCAAAAACAATTTATTAATTATAAACGAAAAAAGTGTTCGCGTTTACAGCGATTTACGTTCGACTAACGAAAAACCGCGTATATACATACATTTATATATGTATTATATACTCACACTTTCACTCAATCCGAAAATGTCTTTAACAGTAAATCATCGGTGAAAGAACGAATAAATATCGTGAGTACGCACACGGACGGTGGTCGTATGATCACCGTACAATGTTCGACATCATTATACAACGATGACACACAGTGGACGACGAACACGGTCGTCGACATAAAACGCCGACGATCCATCGAGATTAATAAAAATATTTCCCGGGTACGTGGCGGGTTTTCAATTAAAATCAATTGTCGAATTTGAATGTTCAATCTTCCAGCCGCGCATGTTTTTATTACAGTCCACCGGCGTAAAACAATGAGAACCATCACTTCTACGTAACACGTAATGTTTTTTAATAACACTTCGGTGTAACAGCCAACTAATAACGTGGCGCGCAGCTTGATTACATTTTCTTTGGATCCGTAACGTTTCGAAAATATATAAAATATTAAACGTTACCCGCGTTGTTATTCACGAATCCGGCTCATTAAATTACTGCTACATCGAGGTAGCGGCGGTGATGCGTTTGAATAAAATACCGTCCCACGACGGGCAAAAGTCGATTATAATTCGACCTTCTTTTTTCATTGTACCGACGGATCGAACGGAACACTTCGATTCCGAATATTAAATAAATATTTGAAAATAATCGAGCGTATTAATTGTATTTCGACAGTATTTACGTTTGTGTAATCATCGAATTTCTTTAATTCCCACGATGTATATAATAAAAAAAAAACGTTGCCCAGAAATTATTTACGTTTATACAGTTA
The DNA here is from genome assembly GCA_025469175.1 of Geopemphigus sp. TES_GeoC_2020. Lineage (NCBI taxonomy): Eukaryota > Metazoa > Arthropoda > Insecta > Hemiptera > Aphididae > Geopemphigus > Geopemphigus sp. TES_GeoC_2020. The sequence continues at coordinate 19,720 of JAIPRN010000558.1, forward strand.
CAGATGTTATTCGATTAATAAATTCGTTTGAAGTTCTTTCGAATAACATTTATTTTGAATCACCGGGGGGCGGCGGTAGGACAGTGAAAGGAAAAATAATTTTCGGTAACTTTGTCATTAGTATAGTACCTATACATTTGTACACAGGTATATATTGTACTATATGTACGAGTTTTTTTTGCAAAAAAATTAGGCGGGGTATAAGTAAAAACTTTAAACTTTTTAGTAGAGAGAAATATGTTTTATCATGCTTGTATTTATCTTTATGTAAGTTGTACAGTTTTTTTTATTAGAGTAATAAAGTTAATTTATATTTGTACAGCAAACCGCGTTTTTAACAGTGAAATAGAATTTTAAAATAGAGACACAAAAATATACTACCTACGACAAAAACAAGTAGGTATATTTTTTATTTTGTCGTTTAACCGGATTAAAGTTCTGTGACCAACGATTTGTCACAAGTCTTAACACTATTTTCGTTTTGTTTTTTATTTTAACAGAAAGAAATTCTTAGAACGAGATAATTCAAACTGTAAGAGGGAACCGTTTAATAATTTGACATTACCGTCGTTCTTATATTCGCGATTAAATAACGAAAACATCGTCGGAAAAAATAATAACGAACGACTATCGGTTTATTCAATATAGAATACTATTATTAAACACTATATATTGTTTGAAAACCAGAAACCAAAATATGAGAAAAGATTAAAAGTTAATGTTGTTCTAAGACAACGATAAAGTACATAATGAATCGATTTTTTAGTCACGTCGAGTTTTAACTTTTTTTAAATAATTACGTATGCTCGAAATTTTCGAAAAAAAAATGATATTTATTTTAGCTATAAGAAAAGTTAATTAATAATACCTAATCCATAATAAATATTATGAACAAAAGTGTCTTATTAATCGGTATTTATATAAAATAAACAGCGTTCCTTCCACAAAAAAAAAAAAAATAATAATAATAAAAAACACCAATTGGTTTTTATCATCGAATTGAGTTTTTTTTTAAACGTTATAAAATTTGGTCGATTTTCTGAAAAAAATGTAAATTTCAAATACAGCGTATGGGGTTTGGCTTCGCGGAACATTATTTCGTAATAATTGTATACCGTTATTGTACGAAAACGAATCGTTATTATCGGCATAATACGGCGTCGTATTTAACGTTAGTGGCCTAAGATTTTTGAACCGCGTTACTCACAAGTGTCGTTTAGATGGTGGACATTCGGAAATCCGGACGAAGGCATTTACATGACCTTACCGTAAGACCATTTTGTTATTCATTTATACTTAACAGTGCACCCTACGACAGTTTGTGTATGGTCGACGACAAAAGTGAACCGTTTGCGTCACGTCGGAACGAAATAACCGTGCCGTGCATAACGTACGCGCGCCTTTAACGAGCGTGGTTAATGACCGACGTTGGTGACATTTTGTTTCGTTAGTGTTATCGTATGATATTATATTATGTAGGAGTTTTTTTAGTGAAGCGGCTCATACAACGACGTTCATTATCGTTACTTTTAATTCGTCAAAACGACGTCTGAAGAACATCCCACGGAAACCATTTCCAGTATATGAAACGGACATGCGAATATAATACGTACCAACGCTCATGTCTATTCAGTAATTTTAATTAATACATATACGTGCATCGCGTTATAACGCGTGCGTGGACGACTACAAGTACATATATTTTTTACATCTCAACATAAAACGATGACATTTTTACAAACGTACGTCACATTCCGTACTCGCGCTTATATTGGCTTGTACGTTCTATCACCGATTTACCCCGCGGTGGTTTTGTAAACCGTTTTTCGCCTCCTTCGTCCGTTAAAGAATTTCGAAAAATATCACCGATTAAACGTTGTACTTCGTATCTACCGAAACCAAGACCCACACGCGGCATAGAGCCGACGGTGTTTCGGTCGAAAGTCCCGGGATCCGTAACCATAAAAAGATCTCTCCTGCACAGTCCTGCGTTTTTAATTACATAACGCGCTAACGGGTTGACGTGAACGAATTAACCGTTTTACAGCGCTTACTTTCAACTGTACGCGGACACGTACCACTAGCCTAACATACATCGATTAAAGCGTGTCCATATTACATAGATCGCGGGCGAATTACATTTTTCGTACGAAACGGACGTTTTAGACCGGATTTTCCGTTCGATCTGAAACGTCGTACGGTACAGAATTTAGGGTCCGATTTAAAAAGGATATCACAAATAAATGGCCGTGCAAATTTCGTGTTGAGGGAAAACGAAAAATAGTCCGGTTACGTTTCGATAGTAACAACAATGATAATATTACGAACTCTACTACTAGGCCGAAGTTCCATACGATCGTTTTTCTTTCGTTTCAAAATCGGTCGTCCTCGCTAATCAGAATGCCGTCCGACGTGGTTTGTTAAACGTAAACTGGTTTTGTTTTCGTGTACGGATGACAAATGCGTTTCTAGTTTCTACATCAGTATCACGCACGGGTTAGGTACGTGCGCTGGACGTGTACACGTTTACACTGAAATGTCAACGAGGCGACGACGAGATTTTCGGTCATTCCGTCGTTTTTGTTACTCGGTCATTATTGTTTCGGTTTTATTAGGACTCGTGTACAGAGAACACTGTCACGCGGTCGTTTCCGCAGCAGAGCCAAAATGTTTCGTTTTTTTCGTACTGCACGCGCCCCGAATGGTGACCGTTCGCGTCTCGAAACAACACGTTTCATTTCGAAAATCGCTATATCGCTATTGTTTTGGACAAACACGTTCGTGTTAACGGTTCTCGCAAATACGCGCACATTTTATGGACGCCCGCGTTATGACGACCCCGACCGTGGTAAAGACGTTCAACGACGACGAGAGTTTATGTTTTATAAATACTCTACAAATAAAGAGACGACATGGTTTATTGTACACGGCGTTTGTGTAACGCGCGCAATCGGATTATGCCGTGCTGAAACCCTTTACATTATCGTTTAATCCCGCGGAATTCGTTGAACCGTACGTCTTCAGGTCCGTGAAGGGATTCGTAACAATAGGTTTATATACCTAGCACCGAAGGTACACGATAAATCGATCGAAAAATGTCTCCGTTTTTTCCACACTTGTGACCCGCGTTCAAAATGCATAGACACGCGCACATACCGAGTACTAGAAAAGAAATCACGATATAATTCGACGGGTAACGTGTGTTGCTTACCGGCCGCTGGCGTTAAAATTATCATTTTCTTTTTGTCGTACACCGGTAAAACGGCGAATTTCTAGAGCACACGACGAGCGCGTAATTATTCCGACGGACAATGTGGGTACGTACGTGTATAAGTGTACCTACGCTCGTGTGTGACGGACGACCGAAATTCACGAGTAATAATTACGTTCGTGTAGGTTATACGTCGTCGCGAATATCATCATCGTACCGAGTTATTCGAACCATGGTTCCGGTTAATTGTGGCGTACCGATTCCGGTAATACGGTCGGCGCGATTTACCGACTATGGGAGATTCGTTATATTCGCGTAGGACAACGTCGAACAGATACCACCTAGGCGGCGGTTTATTTCGCGGTCGAGTATTAGTATACCGGCGCGAAGCGTAATCGTCACCCGACCGGCCGGGCTGACACGACCAATACACGCGGAGTACGAACGCCGTTTCGTTTTGCATATTTACTACGGCGCCTCCTACGTAGTGGTGTACCGCAAACCCGGGGGGGGGAGGATCGCCGTTTTCGTATTCGTACCGGCGTTTCGCGACGACCGCGGCCGTCCGACACGGTTTATTGTTACGATAAACGAGACTTTCTACGTACTCGTTGGCCCGTGCACCCGAGGAGTGTTGGTCGTTCCACGTGTGCGTACGAATATCGGAGAGTTTTCCTCCAGCAGCGATATTACGTCCGGTGTGGAAAACGTTAATGCACACGGACGTCCGCGCGCCACCGCCGGAACGTAAATGGCGTTCGAGTACACCGCGTGATGGATACACGTACTACTAACCGGCGAACGTCCGTCCGACGGTTACGTATTTGTATATAAATATATAAAAAAATACCCCCCAAGTACCTCTTCGTCGAAAACGGATTTTCCTCTCCCCGTGTATATCCGTGTCCCGTCGGTATTTTACGCGTTCGAATTGCGATTCTCCGTGCAGTCAACGATAATCCGCGAGAAGATCGCGAAACGGTACGCGGGAGACGCTACTGTTTAGTGACGACGACAAACACTCGCACACGCGTCCGTTCACCGGGAAAGAAGGCGAAAACGAAACCGCGATTTCGGAAAAACGCGCGAATATATACGTTTTCTTTTCCGGTATATTTCTTTCACGATATAATCGTACTCTTGGAACGAACACTAATGATCGCGCGCGCGCGCTTACACACACACACACACACACACACACACACGTGCGAGCGCGCGAGAACGATTATAAAAAAACACACGCGCGCGCGCACCCCCCCGGGGATTTCGCCCGCGAAACGACGATACGGTCAGGTGCTATTATTATAATTCACTCTCGCGTCCGGGACGGCGTCGAGAGAGCGCGCCGAACAACACAAACGCGACCGACACACACCGACAACGATACACGAGAACGAGAACTGCCCGAGTGACGGACGGACGGCGGCGACGGCGGCGGCGGTGGCGGCAGTGGCAGCGGCCACGAATCACGACGACGATTTACGACACAAGACTACGAGCGCGCGCGCGCGCGCACGCGCACGAACCCGTTGATCTTCTTGAATCGGTTGCATTCTTAACGCACCGCCACCGCGCCACCACCGACGTCGACGACGACGGCCGCCTGCAGCCACGGCCGTCGCGCATTCCATTCGGTGGTCGTTATCAGCCGCGGACCCGATCGAGACCCCCCTTCCCGCTACCGCCGTGACCGCCGTGACCACCACCCCACCGCCGCGGACTCGACGACGGGGACCGTTGGTCGCGCCCACGGAGTATACAAAACGAACGCGCGCGCGCTGTTTTCTCGATCGCGTCGCAAACGCCATCGAACCGGTTCGTCCGAATCGTCGTCGTCGTCGTCTTCAGGGCTACGTAACATCGTAACCGTCCGGCCTCGAGTGTTCGACGGGAGGGCGTCGGTTTTTCTTAAGAGTATCGCAAGTAAACACGTACGCGGCGTACTACGCGGTTTTCGGTACGCGCGTAAATACATTTTCGTTATTGCGCGCGCCCCCGTACGCTTGTGATCCTGACGACTGTTCGCACGTACGCGTCAATTATTCCAAAACGATTTCGTTACTCTACTCACACACAGCTAACGCGGTAATTGGAACTTAAAAATTAGACGAACGCTCGACCACCGCCATTAGATTGGGGCCGATTAGATTTAATTTCCACTAACGATCCGATATTTTCTGGCTGTTATCGGGGCGACGAATGTTCGAAAATGTACAATTTAACGTAAATTCCGTTCAAATGTCGATTTCCGCGTTAACGCCTCGAAAACAAGTCGACGTCGAGTTCGAATCTTTTTTCGCCCGTTAAATTCCGGTTGGCCGTTAAGCGTTGACGAATGTCCGTCCACAGGCACGCAATTTCCGATTCCCTCTTAAGAAAATCCGTCGACGGTATGCAAAATCACACTACGCGGTTGTTTAAGCGCAACGTTTCAATCGACGTAACGCGATATCGGCGAGTATTTTCGTCTTCTAAAACTGCGTAATTTTTGGGAAAATCCCGCGCTCCAGCGTTTCTCAAACTATTTTACGCGATCGGAACGTCGTTGGACAAATTCGACTCGTCACGAAAATGTACAAACATCCGACGTATTATCGTTATGCGCGTATATAGCGCGCGAGTTTATTATTCGTCGAACAATTAGGCGTTCGTTTATTTAAGAGTTTCTGGTTCGGGAATTTCCATTTACGGTATTCAAAGTGTAACGAACAAAGAGGTCGGCAAACGTTAATCCGGCCCGTCGGGTAGTTCGCGTTCGCGTTTTTCGAATTTCTGCCGGGAAAACACCGATTTATTCCGTATGCCGCGTTTGTGCGTTACTCGCGTTCATTTTACGTCCGACGCGGTCGCGTTTAATCGACGTGTTTAATAGACGCGAATCGCCTGTTGAACGTTTTAACTTAGGCAGTACGCACATTCGATAACGGCTAGACTACACGGGTCGGAAGGCGGCAATAAAAATGTCGTCGACGAATTGCTGTACACTTGTATCGGTTTTTTAACGATTATCGGGATCCTATTACTTAACGTTTATTTACGTCTTACACATAGACAAACGGCATGTATTCACGACGCCTTTGTTCGTTTCATAAATCGTGTTCTCTGCACGGATAATTCGTATCGTTTCTCTAGATTTTAGTACGACGCGTTGTGTACGTATTATACGTAATACACACGGTTCGGGACGACGGTGACGAGACGTGGTAAAATAAACTTTTTATGCATTTTTTCGTTTTAAACCCTATACGTATATTCGTTGAAACGACGAATGTCCGTTGGCCGGAATATTCGTGCGCAGTCCGCCAAATTAAAAACGGGACATTTAGGCGCGACGTTTTTCATTTAGACGAACGTCGGCGTTCAACGTTTGTGGCGTCCGTCCTTTGTAGACCGATTAAAAACAATAAATCGGTTTTCGGCGAAAAGTAAACGTATACGTTATCGTCGAACGAATTACTTAACGTTAAAGCACATTGTTCGTTTTCATTTTGCGAAATACGAATTCACGATACCGTCTTCGAAGTTACGATTTTCTTATCTTATTTAGGTCAATAAAGAACGTTTCCGATTATATCGCGTCGTATAGAAAACGTTCCCGTGTTTATCTTCGGCCAAAACATCGAAATCGAATTAACGGGTCGAAAATTTTCTAAACGCTACAGTTAATGGACAGTAATTGGTTTCGTTTGTAATTTCTACTGCGGTTTTACAAGAACAAAAATATCATACGATAAAATCGTACTTCAGTTAAGCTTAAAGGAATTGTAATTGACGATTGAAACGTAAAACAATGTGTGTGTATATATAAATACGTTGTTTCTTATTGATAATATTATTTTAAAGGAAAAATAATAATTTCGTAATGAACGAATGAAAACAAACGGAGTGAAACAGACTTTTTTCAACTTGACTACGCTATACATTTCTATTATACGATTATAACACGAAGGATAAAATATTTGTTGGAAATTTGGGCTCTCTTTTAAAATCGTCGAAAGTTCCCTATCCTAAAACGACGTTAGGTTTGTTTTTCAAAAAGATCTTAGCGTTTTAAAAGTTGCGTTCGAAAAATGACATTTAATAATACACGTAAGCGATATATTTATACACGTTTAATAGACGCCGCGAGACCTAAGAAAAACATTTCAAAAATCCGATTACACTTCGGCACGTGCAAATCAAATAAAACTATAGATCACATTGAATTTACGCGTAAGTGCGAGATATCTAATAACAAACGAATATTGTAAATTCGATATATTCCTAATTTGTTTTTTCTTTTCTACGGCAATACGTCGATTATTATTATGTTAATTTCATTAACATTAACGGACGGCTTATTTTTATTTTTTGCAAAAAAACCGTCGTTCTTAAAAACACATTTTTTTTTTTTGACAAAAATATCTGAATTTAATTTTGCGCTGTAAATAATGACAATTTCGCTCACGTTTATAAAAAAGAAAACAGTTCCGATTTAACGCTAATTATATCGCGAGCAATCGTGGAAACCCGAAAATGTAGTATTCGCTCGAATAACTATGGCCAACAAAATGTACGAATCATATACAAGTGGGTAATATACATAAATAGAAATTCGTATTTGCGTTAATACTTTCGAATCGACTGTCATTAGCGCTAGATGCACACCTTTATGAAAATAAGAACGCATTCGGATTATTATTGTTACATATACGTATAAGATATGTTCTTCACGATTTAACGAATTTCATTTTAAAATATACTGTAACGTAAAGAATACACCGCAAATCGGAACAACGGAACAAAAATACGTTGAGTGAAAGCGCGAAGATTATTCGAATTTCGAATTTGTTTAAAAACAACGTTTTCTTAAGGCACATCTGATACGTATTAATAAAAACACAAGTTATTAAATACGTCAATCGTCGACAAACCCGCCGATCAATAATTAGAATATATTGAACAGACGAATGTGGTTCGAATACACGAATCGACGATTGTTTTGTCGGGCAATATTAATGACGGTCGAATAGAGCGATTATCGTTGTTTTTTAATAAACGCGATTTTCGAACAATCCAGAAACGTCGTAATATTATTATTATTATTATTATTATTATTCCGTTTCGTGTATTACGAAAATATATCGACATATTCGATATAACGTCTCGTCCCCGTACGTTTTTATTCGGTTTTTGTTTCGTTTTCGAAATCATCGATTGACGATGGAAAAATGAACGTGAGAAAACGCCGTAGGTTTTCGGTGACGCCCGGTCTCCCGAAATGAACGTGTTAACGCGAGAAAAACAGCGCGGCGTCCGTACTATTTCGGTCATTCGAGAGGCGTCCGTTTTTATTCAGCGACCGTGTAAATTATAACGCGTAATAATATATATTATACTAGAGGCGCGATCGCGCGCGGATATACAACGAGGAAGCACCCGTTGTTCGACGAAAAATTACAATTGAAATAAACGTTTTACCTGGCGGTGGATTATGAACGATTATTTATCGCGTAAATTTCGATTCACGCAGTCGCGTGTACGACGACGGCGTCAAAAAAACAGGAGTGAAAATAAATTCGAAATACGACGAAGCGCTGGTGGTATCCGGCCGATCGTAGTTAATTTCTGTTAGTTCGTAATTATGGTGACGTGGAAGAATCCCGAATGCGCCATAATGCCGTGTTGTGTGCTTTATATATTACACTAATTGCGTTTTTAATATAGGCATTTACTCGTATTTGTCTTTATGGCGACTGTGTAAACGTTAAACGTATAACGCGTACCTCACTAGCGCGAAATGGTGCGACGACACCGGTCGCGGGGTTTTTAAAAGCTAGCCGTACATTACGATTATATTTTTAACTATACGGCATCACACGATAAAACGGATCGTTCCGAAAATATTAAGCGTTTAAACGGGCTTTCGGTTTTCGAAAAACAAAATTATTACTACTACTACTTCTACTAGCCATTCGCGCGCGTTTTAAATAATTCCTTCGCCCGTCAATAAAAAACCGCACGGTGGACCAAATACTTGTTTCTAGTTTCGGCGCCTGGTTCGTTGATTATGGATTTTAAATTAAAATCAATTATTCACGATCGCCGATTTTGGCGCGTACATTTTTTATAATCTCGTATTTTACGTACAGACAAAGTTTTATAAAATAATCAAACAAAACTTTTTACGGATCATATTCTACGCTTATTAAATAATAATAGTTTTAAAAAGGGTATACTCAAACGAGAATTTTCGAGTTCGAAATGTTCATTTTCTAACGTTAAATTTCGTTTTTGAATATTATTTTTTTTTTCGTTAACGAACTATACGTTAACTTATCATTTTTTTCAAAAAATATATTTATCTTCTATCTATATATATACAATTTACACTCGAAAACAAATTTTAATTATTGTACTTTGATATTAAATCAATCGTTTTTCTGAAGAATACACACACATAAATTATAATCGAACGTATTCATTTCTTTTTTTTATTTCTTTTTCGGGAAAATGGTCTTTGGTTACGTTATTATTTATTGTTTATACGATACTTTTAATGATGGAGGTATTTTCTTTGTTTGCGTGGCTAATCAAATTTCAATTGTGTAAACATTTTTAAATTCTCACTATTTTCACTTCAAAAAACGCGAACAGTTGCGTAAATATATATTTAACGGTTACCCAAACGTTTTTTTTTTTTACAAACGCGTATTTGATTTTTATTGTTTTTTTAATCTGTTCCGCGGCACAACTATTTTAGACTTGAAATTCAATTTTCGGCCGTGCATTTTGATTAGTAATTTTCGTTTATTAGTCGACGATAAAAATAACACGAAATCGTATTAACTTTTGTATATTTACTCTTTTTATTACGTTCGATTCCTCTTATGTCGTCAATTATGTTCAAATAACGTACCAATTATACTTTACGTTTGGTAATACGGATATATATATATATATCTCGTACGGAATTGAAAAAAAATAAAAATAAACACAAAATCTACGAATATTATTGTATCGACCGTTAAGCGAGTATTATTTAATTTTTGGCAACGTCGCCCGTGGTTTTCGCTTCGTCTAACTCTTATGCCCGATCGTTCACAACGACGTCAAACTTCTTCGTCGTCCCGTACAGCATAATCTACGTTGAATATACGTAAACGTGTTTATTTAACGAATTGACGAAGATTACACGAATCGTTTTCGTCAAACTGATTACGGGCCATCCGTATCCATATATCGGGTAAACGATAAAACGTTATCTTACTAACTCGGTACGAACAAGACGTAACGTAATAACCGTCGGCCGCTATTTGTAGTGCTCCAAATACCAAAAACGTAATTCTTCTATTACACGCGCTTTAACCGGCGATCGAAATTATAATACGGGCGGGATTATGTCAACCGAAATTGCGGTACCTACGCAAACACGCGCGCGTCGAGGATTTATACGACTTTATATGTAGGACGTACTCAAGGTACCGGGTTTATATAGAACATCGCGCGTTTACTTAGGGAGTATTTTTCGGCCGCCGAGGTGTTCGAAATTGAACGAAAAACATCTTTTTTTTCACGAAATTCTCCCGTTAAATATTCAACGATTCTAGTACCGAACGATCCGCCGTTTTAACGGTTGTTTGAATACATACTCTCGAGGGTTTAGACAAGCGGCGGCGATTAATATTTTACGAATTGTAATTGATCGGCGGAAAATATGTTAACGACGTTGTTAACGAAATTCGAAAGAATGTCGTGTGCACGAACTTCTTCGATCGTACGTTAAAATCTCATTTAAACGCGTTTCCTACGAGGACTGTCTACGTAGTTTACGAGCACAAATTTACCCGATTTGGAACGCGATGTTTCGTAATTATTTTTGCTCTACAGCGTCGCGTCTTTATCGCGTTCCAACGTCCTACGTTAATTTTCAGTTTTGTTTTTTTTGGGAAGGTTATTACGTTAAACCAATTAGAAACGGAGTCATTTATGCCGAATCATTTTTAATGCAACGTCACAATGTTCACCAGGCATTACGAATTTCAAAATACGATTAATATATATATATATATATATATATAAAAGAGGAATTCGTTCATTTATCGATAAAAAAACGTTTTGTATACGGCGTATTTTTTACGTTCTACGAGTTTGTTTTTAATAGTTCGTATACCACCCGCGAGTGTTACTCGAAATATTCGAATAACGAAACGTCTACTTATTTAATAATAGCAAATCGAGAATAATTTACGATTTGACGCGTGGACTAGATTAAAATGAAGTCATCACGATGTTCGATAAAAACGTTAAAGTTTTTCCGCCTATATCTACATATTCTAACTATTGATGATTTTATGGTCAGTTGATCACGTATTCAATTATTTACAGTCCATTGGTTTATAATGTTTCGATACACATAATACACGTATTGTAACAATTATGTAACACGCACACACACACACACACACACAATAAGTCGACGTATTAGTACAGGAAGTAGGAAGTCGAAGATTACAATGTTCAAGGTAAAAGATTATGGTTACAACCTATGTTTTTATGATGCCACATTTAACACACGGTATACGTACGTTGATACGTGTATATATATACAGAGTGTTTCAAAGGATTTACTACTACTTTTAACTTTTCGGGTAGGTAATCCTGCGGTATACACGCAACACTACGCTGGTGGGTATTTTGTTAATTGGAAAAGTATCCACGACAACGGATAATTGTCTAAATGCCGTGGCGGCGAAGTAGTTTAGTGGAGTGCACATTCATTTCGAAACGTTTCAATATCGCTGGACCGCGAATTCATAGAGCGAAATATGTACCGAACGTTTCTGTCGCCTTTACACAGGCACACAAGCTTCCACGCATAGTATGTAACGTTTCGGAGTAATACGAATTTGAACGTTTCGTTTCGCGCACGTTGCCTCGTCCCATTTCGGTAAACTGTTTCGTAGGTTTTTCGCGTTTTATAAACGTTTTCCCGAGATTCGTGTTATTCGCGTCGTTTTATGTTCTTTTATAGCGCACGACGTTCGCGGTTTTCGCCGTTGAAATTGTGATTAACTGTCCGCACCCGTAATTCGCTTCGGAACACACAATTGTCGTTTGAAAGTCAAACGTTGACAGACACTAATTCCTGTGTATAGGGTAGGGGACACATTGCCCGATTGTTTCTCACGTTAGAAGGCGCCCCCCCCCCGTTTAATCACTTTGTTGGCGAATAAACCCTCGATAAACCCTGCCGCCTCTTCCTCTTTTGGCTTTTAACCGTCACGCTTTGCATTATTGACAATCATCGATTGATGTTGCGACGTTACCGTTTATTGTACGTGCGACCCGTCGTTCGTCCCGCACCTTACGAGAGATTTACGATAGATCACTACGATTGACGGACGCCGAATACGTCCTTAGATCAATTTCGTCGTCACCGGTTTATGACGCGAATCCGCCCGACTCGTACTGGCGGCCAAATCCCGTGGTATATTCATCCGCCGATAAAAGTATTAGTCAACACACTGCGGGGCGTGTTGCCGATGTTAATATAGGCAAACGAAATTAAAATACCAACTCTTTTCGAATGGCATAGCAACGAATGTCTGGCTTAAACTAATTAAATATGATACATATATATATATATATATGATAGTTTCTATAGAGCTCGTTATTTAAATCACGTGTTTACAATGTGGAAAAATAAGGTTTAGATCAATTTCAAAAGGAAATTCTTCTTTTTCTTCTCTCTACCAATTATTTTTCATACAGCGTGGTGAATAGTATATTGGCACGGTTTCTCCTACGGATCGACTCTGCTAGCATACTGCCGAACGAATTGCAACGTCACGACGACAACTTGTGAAGAGGATAACGACGACCCACGAACGTTTGCTTCTATAACTATGTCGAAGACCGTAATCTGTGCGGTTGCGTTGGGTGCCGCGAGCCTGTTCTACGTGGGCTACAATTATTACTTCGACCGGAAACCTCGTAGCGACCCGAATTCCGAGTCGGACCTGCGTAAAAAGCGGCTGATGACCAAGAAACAAGAAGAACGAACGGTCCACACGCCCCAAATGGACAATAAAGGCCAGTTCTTTGGCCATATAGGCAATATGGCGTTCCCGGGACAGATGAACGCGAGTCAGTACTTTTTTCAAGAGGTGAAAACGGCCGCGTCGTATATGGAACAGAGCTATACAGGGCGTAATATCCATTATCTGAACAAACACAGTCGCGGTGTTCAAAGAGTTTATCAAACCAGTGGATACACTACGGGGCCTCATGTTGGAGCCAATACTAGAGCTGTTGTCCAAGAACCCGACGAGTTTTGACGCGAGCAGTGGTGACGGCCGCGGTAGTACAGACATCGTGGAATGAAAGCGGCACGACGTGGAAAAAACGTCACAAAATGAAGATGTGTGCAAAAAGCGTTGTTAGATAGCTGTTGATCGTTTAGGCATTCACGACCCATAAAAACCTATTGATTTACAATATTATTATTTCGCGGCCCTTAAACAAATTTTATTTACTTTCGCGTGTTTGTTCGATTTCGAGCGAAGGGAAGGTAGGTTTTCGATCGACTTCGATATCTTTTTTATCCGTATCGACGAATTCGTTTTCACACTCGTGCCCGGTTGGTCGTTTTATTTTATTTTACTTATTTCATAGTCCCTTCCCGATTGTGGTTTACGAAGGTTATTTACGAATTAATTTAGTTTGACTGTAGGTGAGCGGCTCATAGTGAATGGATCCCTGTCAATCACACCGAGTCCCGCAGCAAAACCTTCCTGACTGGCAATCCTGTCTTAGCCACTGTACGCGCTGGTTCACCGTGATTCGACCACGACCATTTTCGCTTGACGTTGTTGTAAGTGACCCACTTTTCGTCATCAGCTTCAGAAATCGGTCGATTTTGTTGCGATTCGCAGATGGAAATGTGGTCCGTGAGGTTTTCTCGCGTTAACTTATGTGACACACATACATCGAACTTCTTTGTTTGTATCCAGCTTCTTATTTACGTGATTTCGAACGGTTCGTTGTGCAATGTTTGGTTCCTGGACAATCGAAACGGTACTCGCATCGACGGTCGGACTCGACGATTTTCATTATTTTATCGATATTTTTGACAATTGGTCTTCCAGAGTGTAATGTATCTTTGACATATTAAAATTACCGGTTACGAAAGATTAAGAAATCGCGAACTTAAAAAACATTTCAACAACAGGAAGCAAGACTGTGTACGCAATGCTGGTTCCAGACGAACACTATACGTTGATTGAAACCTTGGTGCATTCCGTGTTGACGCTGATTATGATTATAGACTTAATTCAAAGTCCACGTTTTTCACGCGAACAGCTGCATATGGCACGCTCACGCGTAGAAAAACCTGTTTAATTCGTGTACGCATTAAACGGAACAAAAAAAATATTGTGTAGCCAATAGCGCTTTTTTCTTTTTAACACGTTATCGCCAATACTCTCACTGGCCCGGAATGCTTGAAGGCAGTACTTTGGACCAGTGACTCGCAATCGTTTATTGAAAAACAATATGTACATAATTGGCTTAACAATACGGATCGTCCTTAATGAGAAAGGCGAACGACGCGAGCTATCCCCACGTTATTTTACCTCCCCGCCCCCACAAGTACATCGAATCTAATTTACGATAATTCTTAAAAACTAACTTCTTAAAAACTATCGCGTAAATGCTGCGCGGTGATAGGGCAATCCCCAGCCACGGGGCAGCCATTTACATTTTCCTTTAGATAGCTTAAAGTAACACACGAGTGGAGTGGAATCAGAACATTCCCCTGAGACGGCACCACATACATCGTCCTTTACGAAAAATAAAAAGAATATTAAGCGATTCTTCTTCCCCGATTTAGTGGCCTAACCATTACCTTCTCCTACGGTCACGGCGACGTCGTGACGGAGTTATCACGCCAAGAGCCTGCCTGCCTTTATCGTTCGGTGATTTCCTTCGCCATCAACTCCGATATTGCCAATGATATGTTTAAACACTTCGCAATCAATTCCTTACATTCTGTATAAGAAACTTGTCTGAACGACGTTTCGTTTTTTTTTTTGTATTGTTTAATTCGTATCGTTCGCTTAAACAATCTGATCGACGGTTTTTCGTCCTTCGGCGTACTATCGAAATACGCCAAATAATTATCACGCGAACACGATTGTTTTCGACGCCGTTGTTCGCATTGTTACCCGAGTGTTTTCCAACAATAACGCCCCTAAACGACTTGGCGGGGTGTTGTTGATTAATGTTTTACCCGTTAACGTTGTTAACAAACTGTCCGACAAAATCAAATTCGCCCAACGCCGACCGTTCGCTCAGCTCGAATATGACAACGTTCGGACGTCGACGCAATAACGTTACCAATTCTGGCTCAACAACCGCGAAATCTAATCGAGTATTACAGGTATTAGATTGGATTATTAAACCGGGGACGTCGAACACGTGGCCCGCGTCGCATTTTTTTACGGGCCGTCGTAACCGACTGTCGATTGTAAAAACGTTTTATTTCGACTATCCCCGTCTAAATATTGTTCGCGTTTATTCGGTCCACGTCGCGCGTAATGAACTTTCGCTGTAACGAGGTGAGATTCCAAGTCTCGCGGGGGTTCGGCCACCGTAGATCAGATAAACGACGCGTCAATAAAGGGGACAGGAACAAGAAGGATCGTGTCCGATCGAAAATCGTTAATAAAACGAGGATTGTTTTTTTAAGCTTGAATCGGGATATACACAATCGTAGACGGCTGGGTCAGCCTCTTACGCGTTCGTGTATTGGCCGCGACTTACGCTGTTCATTCTTTAAGCCGCGCTATTGTAAAATACATCTCGTACAGTGGAAGTCGGCGTATAGAAATCGGCAATTTCTTCGATTTCGTTTGTCAATTCGACTTTGTTAAACTCTAGCTCGCCTGGAAACCACCGGCCGATTCGCTAGGGAAACAAATAACGGTCGACACAACTAGTTGGCGACGCGAAAACGCGTAATTATTCGTTTTTCCGTTCGTCGTAAAAGTTGTTTGTCGGTGTACCGTTGTAACGGGCGTACAGAAAGTACCTGGTCCAGACTCAATGGCGTAAGGGTGTGCGCTTCGTGACGCGTAAAACTAACGAACCGCCATCGTTTTTTACTGCGCGTTAAATAATTGTATATATTCGAAGCTATATCGTATACTCTATAGAGTACGGTCAATGGCATTCATTGTATCAACGCGGCAGGCAAACGTCGGTACTTACATTTTGCAAATGAAAACGCGCAGATTCACAAAACAACCGGCCGATTCGCATATAGAACGCGCCGAAAGTACCGACGCGTTCGAATAAAACCGAAATAAACTACGCGTGGCGCCACCTAGCGTTCCGCGACGAAACGAGGCGACACCGTAACGTCGGGCGACGGACACCGTGAAATGGGTAGCATAATTTTGATAAAAGTGGCTCGTCGTGTGTGTACGCGTACGATTATCGCCTCGAAACCCGAACAAAATTTCGATTAGAGTAGACCATAATAGTATGTGTGTGTGTGTGTGTAGGGGAGGGGGCTTCGTTAGCTAATATTTACCGTTTTACCGTTAAACGAAAGTCGCAATTTTTATTCGAATACGTTTTTAACGGTGGACAAGGACGCGGTACAAGTACCGTTTATTTAAGTACGTTGTTCGAAAAGTGTAAAAGCTTTCGTCGCGATATTTTCGTCAGTCTCCCCTCCTCGATATTTGGGTTAAATTTTTCGAGACACTATATGGTCACCAATCATATATATATATATATGTAAGCGAGCGTCGAAATTTGGATAAGTGACTTACGTAGGTTTTTTGGCGTCGAGATTCCGAACTAATTTTACCATCAACGGTTCCGCGTGTCCGGTCACTATTAAACGGTTCAGTTTCGTGCCTAAAACTACGAAACGCCTTATTCGTCTCTTCGTCGCTCAGATTTTTCAAAAACAAATTCGTACATATAGTAATAGTTGACGTATTCGGTATACCATTTAAACCCCGCGGCGATTGAATATTACGGAAAAATACGGAACCGAAACGTGTATAGTTGTCACGTACGTCCGCGTGGCGCGGAGCTCGCGTGAACGTGGGGAACGTTTACATGGATTGTATGCCGAATGCGCCGAGTTCGCGTCTCGTCGTACGAGCCCAACGGTCGCTGTTATCTCGAACAATGTTTTAACTACCGCGTAAATGATCCGCGTTCGGGAAAACGAGACGGGGAGTAGTAATTCAACCCGAGGTCGAATATACCGGGCGAAAATGATATTTTCAAAAATCGCGACGTTTTTAGATCGGCGCGGTGTTACGCGGTACGCGACGTTACGACACTAGCGAAAACGTCGCTAGAATTACGTGGGGAGGAGTTGATGCTCTCAGGCATTTGGAGAGGCCGAAGGAGAAAGTGCGCGGGACGAAACGAAAATAAACGAAAACGTACCGCGACTGTATCATCCAAAGTGGGATGTTCGAGGGTTCGCCCCTACTCGTCGCCGACGACGACCGCGGTTCCTTTTATTTTTCGTTTAACCGATTTTCTCGTCGGCGCGCGAGAATATAGTAATATTTAGTTACCTCTCGTTATTAGACGCCGCAAACGTTTCTCTTTCGCGTTACGCCTCTACAGTGTACCAGTAAATGGCGCGCGCAATTTAAAACGACATGAATCCTGTTGACTGAGGCGCGCCATAAACATATTTCACGTAACGAACGGAAATTTCACGTCGATGCGTAATAAATAACGTAACGCGCCATCCCCCCTCCCGTACGCCGTTCGAAAACTGCGCTCGGGTTTGAGCGCGCGGTGTAAAAAACGGCACCCCGTACAGTTTTCGGAAAACGTGTCGGAAACGCGGGGCCGCGCGTCCACGACGAAAATATTCGCGGATCGCTCGAGTATACTGTGCAATAGGGACTGCCGAATGGTAGAAGGACCGAAACGGCGTGATCGGTGTAGCGGTCGGCGATTCGCGAAACGCGTTACTACAATTCGGACGGTACATTTTTCGATCGGACCGTAACGTTATTATTTTAGCCGAGTCGAACGAGCGTGTCCGATCGGATCGTATTCGAAGTACTCACTCGGCAAACGAACGTGTTTAAACGGTCGAAAACTGGAATATTGTTTTACGAGACACTTTACCTCGGGGGTATCGATTTTACGTAAACGATCTATGGTTGATACAATGTACGCGACGAGGCCATCGCCGAAATGAATAACACGGCTTTGAACACGAATTTCCGCGTACGTGTACGTCACGGAACAATGAACGCCGCGACGGTTGCGCAAGTTGTTGACGAACGTTTAGGTTACGAACGATTGGACCGGACGAATGGCGTCGGCGGCGACCACGGATATCGTATATTATGGTCGTATAGTGTTTCGGCGGTATCCTCCTGGTTAATGGTGACGAAACGCGTCGTTCGGACGATATCGTATTTCGGCGGAATTATTCGTATTCCGACGTCGCGTTCGGTTAAATAATTTACTATTCCGGCGAATCCGCACGCGTTGTTGTTACTATTATTACGGTCGCGTTTCGGCGGCCAAATAGGCTGCGCGTATAGAAACGTAAACAAACCGAGAGGAGCGCGTGCTGCCGGCTAGAACGGTCCTTAGTGGTTCGCCGACTGCAATATGGTAACGAGCCCGCGTCGGATCTAATTCCGAAAAATAAAATCGGTTTTTCGATAGCCTTTGGGTCGAATGGCCACGGTTCGGTATGGGCAGCGTGCCGACCACGGTAATAGCGTTTAAACCGCCCGCGTGGTAACCGTCCCCTCACCCACAGCCCTAACCGCCGTTTTTCTATCGCGTCCGTGGTTTCTCAATTCGACTTGCGGTCCATTTTCGCGAATTCCCAACCACCGCGGACCGCCGCTTAATTCCCCGGCCACAAAAATCTATCGGACAACAATTTACGGGAAAACGTGTAACGACACCGGCGATAATACAGCGGCCTCGACGACCGACCAAATTTAGTTTTCTCCGACGACACTCGGAGTGGCTTGTCCGCCGAATTCGTGACCGACAACAAAGTCGAGTACCGATATCGATCCCGTCCCCGATATAGACGGTCGACAATTCTTTTCCGGTTACCGACGTAACGGGCGCTGTCCGGGACGGTCGGTTTTTTAAGAAGGCTACTGGTTTCGGTTGGCCGGCGCGGGCTCAACAATATAACACGCTGAACGGAATTTTCGGCGAAACGGCGACGTAAAAAACGACGTCTAACGAGACATAAAGAATGGATTTCGCGGATTACTATGGATGATCGATTCGATAACAGAGTGGGCCGCGTCCTACCGTGTATATATCTATGTACGTTTGGCGGCGCATTTCGCGCATTTATAATAATAAACGCACTTTGGTTCGTACGTTTTCGGACGTGCCCGTAACAGTTAGGCGCTTATTGGACTACGCGTCTCGTAAATTACGGCGCGGAACGAATCAGACATGGCGGCCGCGGGATATGTACGTCGGTTTTATCGGAAAGATAGAGCGTGAGAGAGGGTAAGAGAGAGATAAAGAGTGAGAGAGGGAGAGTTTGAGTGAGTGAAGAGAGCGAACCGAAAAGGTCCCCTGACGAAACGACGAGAGGCGTTCCCGGGTTATTATCGTTATTATTTCTCTTCTTATATCGCGTTTATTTTTATTATTATTGTAATTTTTTTATACTCGCGTACGTATACGAAATGGCGCGGAAGCGAATGTAATTTTAGAACATATATATATATATATATATAGCGATTTTTTTTTACCAACTAAAGGCTAACGTTCGCGCAGTCGGTTAGGCTATTTAGAGACCCACGTCAACGACTTTGTCGCTATGGGAGTATTAATTTTAATATCCACTCTTTCCCCACCGCCGCGCAATACGCCGTCAGAACGTGTTCGCGTCGGAATTTAACGTTTTTCATTTTATTCGCGCGCCGTTGGAATAACTCCGATCTTTTCGAACGTCGCCCTTTTTTTAGCATCTCGTTTCCTTTTTTTTGTGTTCGCGCGCGTACAATATGTATAATAATATACGCGTTCGAAATAGCGAACGTCAAATATCGTCCGACTAAAACGAACCGAACACAAGCGCGTTTGTTTCAAAATTTTCGTCGCGAAGTCAATTTTCCCGATCTTCACTGATTCGAATCGACAAACTAACAGTAGTTTCGTAATCGCTTTTTATCGCGTATTTTTTATTTGCGCTAGTCAAATATGAATTATTTCGGTAACCTACGAAACGATTTATTTATCGCGACGCATTTGCGGGCTGTCGGGTAAAATTTGTTTTCGAGTACTCGGACAAGTTGATATTTTAGACAAAGTTTTCGAACAATTTCGCCGTCCCGAAAAAGTTGTGAAAAAATAAACGCTTCGTAAAAAAATCAACGATTTTCTTACCGTTCCCATAAATGTTTTAAAATAAGGTCGATTCGGGTTCGCCTGATCTAACCTATAATACTATTTGTATTCGTATAGATAGGGAAAACCCGATTTTTACGTTATAATTCTCTTCTTTTAAAAATACAATTTTTTTTTATACTCGAAAAGCCGCGATACTCGTAAATAAAAACGGAAAATAATAAATTAACTCCGGTAAACGAAAAACGTCTGTGTACGTATATTACGAATTCTATATTTATATACTCTAGAAATACATCCGAAAAATCGAACGAAATAAAAAAGGAGCTACGATCGCGAGCTTTTGACTTTCGTTTTGGCTGTATATAATCGTGCAAGGTAATTTTCGATTTCTGTTTGTAATAGGCGTAATTAGGTTATTTGTGGTCAGGCTCGTGTTTCGTCGTTATTCGGCGGGAAAATACGACGTTCGAAACTGATTCGACAAAAGCCGTCGATTAATTGAAAACGACGTCGCCGGACTTATCTTCTTCCGAGCTACCCCGACGAACGAGTATCAGTTCAATGTGCGGAACAAATACGTTTGAAATTAAACGTCCGAAACAAATTCACAGCTCCGAGCGCACACATATGTAGAACCATTTCGCGGCACCAATTAGGTAATAATCTTGCCGAGTGAC
This sequence comes from Geopemphigus sp. TES_GeoC_2020, assembly GCA_025469175.1. Taxonomy (NCBI): domain Eukaryota; kingdom Metazoa; phylum Arthropoda; class Insecta; order Hemiptera; family Aphididae; genus Geopemphigus; species Geopemphigus sp. TES_GeoC_2020. Next base: position 40,984 of record JAIPRN010000558.1, read on the forward strand.
GACCAGTTCGTCGCATAAACGAACGATTTTCGCGTATAAAATAAAACGATTTTCGCGACGAAATGGTTCGCAGGACCAGACGGGCCGTGGCCGGTAGCGTACGCGGACCGTTTCCGCGATATATCAACTCGTACGAACAATTCGCAAGGTATCGTGTGCGGTGGCATTTTAACGTGTAACAAAGTCAACATAATACATTTAGAACGTTTAAAACTTCCTTCGGCCCGTATTGCGCCGGTTGTTTAATAATTAATCGTCGTATCTATAATAAATACCTCGTGTGCATTTCCACGTGTATACTTATCCGTTAACTTCCACCACGCGCTTTAATTATGCACGCGTGCGTTTTACATAACCTTTGTCGTGTAATTGCCTACGCGAACAATATTATTATTATTTCCCTTAAAGGCACCCGGCGGAGGCGGGATACGCGACCAACGTAAACATATAAACGTATCCGTACTGTAATCCCACTGTAATTTGATCCGTTGATCGTGCGCGTACGTTTTCAAAATTCGTGTAGCCAGAGATCCGATGGAAAATTGTCGACCCACGCTAAGTACGGTTGTCGTTCATCGTCGCACCCGTTTTCGGGTAGCGTATACGTCAATTAGATGTTCCGGGCGTCGAGCGAATTTTTATCGTCGTTTAATCGATTTGAAAAAAACCAACGTTTTTCAGTTATGGCGTTCGCGCCGCAGTAACGACACGATCGTTTGAAACCTAGCGTCGTTTCGATCGTGCCGAATATATTACGTGAACGCGCCACTGAGTTGTATCCGACTGCCGAATAACAGCGTTATTATTAACTAAACGTCCGAATCTAAACCGAAATTATCAAATTCGATTTTATCGCGTTTAAAAGCAAACATTCGTATTTAGCCGGTTGTACGGCTGTGGCTTTATCGGCTCAAGCGAGTCGATAAACTGACACGGATTTTCGAGTTGTACGATTATTTCGGAGTCGAAGTAACAATCGGAAAACGATTCTGACTAGCGACGTTTTGGTAATACGATTAAAACGCGCGCCGTTACATTTTTCAGAAAAAATTCGACAAATTTCCGCGCCCAAAACGAATAGACAACGGGTTCTTTTCTCGCGCATATCCGGGTTGTTTTTAATTACGCGCGAGGAATGCACTGGGAAAATCGAAAAACTCGTGTCGATTACGGATACAATTTGCTGCAGGAACGTAACGTATGTCAAGATCGTCCGAGTGCTCTGTCTGCGCGAAAGTATTCACGGACGAAATAAATAAAAAAAACCGTCGTCGTACCGAACACGCACGCTGGGTATTCGTATTTTTAAAACATTCGAAACGTTCGTAGCGCGCGGTATTAACCTGTATGTTCTTATGGTAGAACGTAACGTTTAATTGGTCAAAAATAATTTCACTCGAGTCTGGAAGTAAACGCGAAAACTATGGAAAATGGCCTTAACTACCTTAAATACCGTAGTTCATCTACCGCGATAAATCGCTATAAATCCGACACGAAACACGCTCGAACGCAACATAATTTGTAACGAATCGTCCAGCATTGTCCGATCTATATATAGAGGTATGCGGCGACCCGAGGTTACACGCTATCCTTTTTTAACGAACCAACGTCGTCTACCGGAAAAGATGAACTTAATGAACGAGCCAAAATTATAGTCTCGTCGTTTATGTTTAATACTGGCGCGGTATCGGTACCGGTTTAATACCGGTACGGATTGATTGACATTTGGTATACTTCCATTACACGGAACGACGTTCGCGTTTAATACGTTTTTCGTGGTTCGACGAAATGAATTTCCTCGTCGTCGGATAGAACGTAACCGCGCGTCGTTATACCGACGACGTTTCGAACATGAATCTATCGATTCCAACGTGAAAAACCCTCGAAACGATACGGGAATGTTACGTCGCGACTAATTATATTTTCTTCTTCTTGTTCCTCGCCTCCTTCCCAACTATTTGGGGTCGGCTAACTTGGTCCTCAGCCTCCACTCGATCTCCTATATCACTCACGCACACATCAGTAGTCCTCTCGTATCAACGCTCAATATTCATCTTCGGTCTTCCTCTTCTCCCTTCAACGCTTAATTCCGTAACCGTTCTTAATGCTTCTCCGAATCTTCTCTCCTCGTAACATGACCAAACCATCCAAGTCTATTCTTCCTCATCATATCCACAATCGACGCTACTCCTACACTTCATCTTACATATTCATTGCTTATCCTATCTTCTCTCGTCACCCCACTCATCCATTTAAGCGTTCTCATCTCGGCTACACTCATTCTTCGCTCTATTCTCTTGTCCACCGCCTAACACTTTGAACGATACAATATAATTGGTCTCACTACATTCCTATACAACTTACCTTTCATCTTCATTGGAATTTTTTTATCGGACAGGACACCATACGCTTCTCTTCACTTGATCCACCCATACATAATCCAATGTTTCACTTCCTCGTCAAAGGTCCCGTTCTTTTATACAAAGGACCCTAAATACTTTAAAACTCAATTTCCTTTATCTCGTCCCAGCTTACTGTCATTCCACTACTCGTTTTATCAAATTCATACTCTATATACTCTGTCTTACTTCTATAATCATGTTTATTAAAGGGATTTATAATCCTTTATCCCTTTTTCCAGAGCTAATTTCCACACGTCGAGTTTTTAATTATCGCGACGTATTATATAATAATAATAATAAAGTAGTACCTTCGAATCGAGATCGAATATCGACTTTACAAACAATCCGAAATAAACCAATAAACGTCTTGCAAACGGATAGCGTTTTAATAAATTATTGCGTCAAGTACGCGCGTGAACTATGTTAATTAGATATTGTTATTTCAATTGTGTATCGCGTATGTTCGCGTGTAGGCTTCAAGGTTTACCTTCGTTTAAATAGTAATAATAATAACGATGACTTTTTACGTAATTTATAATATATATATATTGATATTTCTTCCAACATTGGCGCCTATAGGAGATCGTTTTCGAATGAAAATCGTATTTGGATTCACGGAATAAATCGCTCCAAGTAGTTACGAAATGCCGCGTGTTGCGTAATGTTTTTGTTCGATCGCGTTCGGTGCGAAACACGACTTCAACGGTAGGTGCGCAAATCGAGAACTCACGCGTGGGAGCGAAGCCGAAACAAATATATAAAATTCGTTCGCAGGCAGATGGACGGAATATATTAACGATACGCTAGTTTTTGATAGCCAATTACCGATAGTTAATACGCGATCAAATTAATACGTGATTGGTTTGGGTAATCTTTGATTACGTTTTGGCTTTTATAATTTACGATTTTTAGATAAAAGCTAACAACATTTTCAATCCGCCGGTTCGAGTTATTTCGAGATCTACGTTTACGTTTTCGTAGTTAATTTAAATTATAACCAATCGTGGACGTCCTGAATTACGTTTTGACGCGAGCTATTGTTATTTATCGCGATTTTTTTAAATTTTACGAAAAACTTGAGCATTTCGCGTTATTTCCCGTAGACGTTTCATTCCATATACGCATTTTCATTTACGTAATACATAATTATTCATATTTAACGTTAAAATCCCGAATTTTATTAATTTTCGTTTACCTAATTTTATTAACACTATCCATCAACGTCATTTTTCTTTATAGATTATTTATAAATGTATAGAAAGTGGGTAGTTTCGTAAGTTTTACGTATTTATATTTATATAGAGCTTTACCGGATTCTCGTAAAAAATCAAATAAGAAAAATAAATTTAATATCCTTATTTTTACTTACAAAGTTGTTCGCGTTATTTTCATAACGGCGAGCCCGCAAAAACCGAAAAATAAATAGGAATAGACATCGGCGGGTATGTATAATTCGGCAAAAACACTCTTCGTAACGCGAAGTAATCCGAAACACAAATAAACGAATAGATACGAAAAATATTCGCAAATAGTCGTAAAACGCAATACGACGGGTGTCACATTTGTACGGACAGCCCCTTATAATCATAAATTTTTGTGACGTTTATTACGCAGGTAAATTGTTGGCTCTCTAAAATACGGAACGAAGTGCAACGCCATCGATTGATCGTTAAGCGTCGATAAGTTTTCATAACGCGTGTCGTTTGTGAATGTTGTTTGTAAAACACCTTTCGCCTAAATCGCACGATTTTTTGTCGTTATATGGACGAACAAAATTATCCGACTCAAAATACGTTCCGTTCGTCGGCGTTCTACGTCCGTTGGTAATTAATTAAATTTCGTCGGTTCGGTACGAGCGTACCAATGATTGGTTGAAATGTTACAAAGAGAATTTTCGTTCGAATTTTTCCCATAGATAGGCGACTGAAACAATTAAATTGATTAGTTTTCAGCGCGCGCTTCAGCTCGACGTTTTACGGTTAATTATCATATTCATCCAGTTTAGTTAACACGTTCGAGACGACTGTTTTTATCGCATAACGAAACGCATCGTTGTAGTAGCGTCATCAAATTGTCGACCGATCTCGTTGAAGGACTAGATATTCGTAGGTAATATGTCTAACGAAATATATCAACCAAACGGGTATTTCGTAAATTCTATTAAACAATCGATCGATAATTAGCCGTCGTTTTCGTAAGTTCGTTTAAAAATCCCAATTTTCGTATGGTACAAAAATAACGTTTTGCTCGTTTCGCGTCGAGTGTGTGTGTGTTTTTTTTTAGATATACGGATAAAACGTACTGGGAACGTCGTTTTCCGTTCGTTTTTTCTCCGCTAAAAAAGTTATTTACGCAATTTTAAGCGTCGGACGTGCCTTCACCACGACGCGTTTTCTTTTCGTTTCCCCGGAAACCTATTCGGAATTGTGTAGTTCCGTTCAGAACCGTAACGTCGTGTGAACCAGTCGAAATATCGAATCAAATTAGCGGTACGTTTCAGGTAATTTTCGACAACGATTCGCGGGCAAGCGGATAATCCCGGGCGAATAACGCGCCTTTTTTCGTACACGCGTGTCTCCGATCAAGACGGCGTTCCGAATAAACATTATTTGGAATTTAAGCGAATTCGTCTTGTTTTCCTCGCTCTTTTATTAAATTTCGTATTTTATGAACGAAACGTACCGCGGATACGCGTACCCGTCGCGATGTTTTCCGAGTAAATTAACATTCCGCGTACGAGGTTTAAAAAAATAAAAACAACATTTACAAGCGTATACGCGGAATTTAAAGAACCGTAAAATCTCAATTTATTACCGTTTCGCGCGTAAGAATTTGAGAAAAACACGGATCGGATAATAACGCCGCACGTTCGAGTGGTACGGTACCATCAAACACTGTGTGGTATCGCGATATAATAATCGGTTTTTTTTTTCGTTCCGGCTATCTCTCGGCAAAATACTACAGAACGTAAATGTATTCCGCGCGATAAAAAAGTTGTAACGGGCGAAACGCGACGTACGTGTCCTTGCGAGGAATTTTTTTTGTTTTTTTTTAATTAAACGGATCGACATTTTTCCCACGTACGACTTAAACGAATTCCGTCGGCTCGACGATAACCAGCGATATTCGGATATTCCGCTTATCGGTCGTGATTACGCGACAACGTAAGTTCGCCCGAACGTATACGAATCTGAAGCTACGTACTCGGCGCTAATTGAAATTTATTCTTCCAACGAACCGCGACTAGAGCGTAAGATTCGTAATTGGTTCGATAACGTCCGGATGTATACCGTTTTCTTTGTAAAAAAGTCGTTAACAATTTTAACGGACGGGGAGAGGGGGTGTTAATTCGTTACGATCGAAAAAAAATGTTTCCAAGTTCGGATCAGTTAATTGGTCAAATATATTTGTTAAGTTGGCGAAATAATTACGTGATTGTTTCTTTGTTCTATCGACTTATTTCGCGCGAAAATATTTACAAATTCAGTTTCAATCGGTGGACGGTAAACATTTTATTCGTCGCCACTACTTCTAAACGTTACTAATATTAACATTTTTTTTTTATAAAAACGACCGAATTTATTCGGAGTCGCGTTAAAATTACGTTCGTTATATTAAAAAAAATATCCACGACAAACCAAATGGAGATACCATTAACGGAATATTCGTTATCAGTTTCGTCGCTTATAATTTAAAACGTTAACGCCAACGATATTTTGAATTCACGGAGCGATTTTCACGACGACGAAGCAGAAATGATTGGGAGCTACGGTCGACGAATACGATGTATCCGTATAAAAAATTATTTAAGCGCTTACGCGTAAAACGTGCGTTCTATCGTAATATATATTGTCCGTTAAATCCGCCGCCGGTCCTAAACGCGACGCAATTAAGTTATTATTGATAATCGGCGGACAACGAATATTATTGGATAACACTGTCGTCGGTGAAACGGGTTCGGCGTTTTTACGTTGACCCTGGTCAATGTCGTTCGTTTTAAATCGTCGTAATTTTTTCGAGCCAGTCGCGTAGTGACGGTACAGCGCGGATGTCGGATCGGTTTCCGGACTAATAACGACAAAAGTTGGACGGGAAAAACGTCGATTGACGCGGGGGAAGATAAGTCGGTGTTACGCCCCGGGTACTAAGCTAATTTTAGTTTTTTAACTTAATTTTCGGCCAACGAACTTTCGTAGATGTCCTCGGATATCGGTTGTACGTATTTGGCACAAATTTTAGCACATTTTTTCTACGCTATAACGAGATTGAATTGATTTCCACCACTCTCTTTCTCACCCTGATCCGCCCGAAAGACCGTCCACTTTTTAGATTAAAAGCCCGTATATATAAGGACAGATTGTATACAGTGATGTAACCGTGGTTGGCCATCGAGGGCGCGCTATTTTTTTTTTTTTTTGAATTGATGTGTTTTTTCCATCCTCGGAAAATAGTTTTTAGGATAATAACAATTTCGCGAAAATGTAACGTCACGTACTTACGCGCTATCAATCAGACGTATTGGATGTAGATTGATAGATTTACAGCTCCACCGCGATACGAAAACTTTTTGAAAACCGTCTAGATTTATCGGTTTTTTCCCCTCCACCACTCGGTCGTACGTTTCCGACGGCTTTACCGTTTGCCCCGCGATCTAAATATTATGCGGGTAGCGCATCACGCGTACTTAGGCCAACCACCAGCCCGGCGCCGTCGTAGAAATAATTTCCGTTCCACCTATCCGCCAACGGCGTATCCAAATCGGTAAAAATAAGTTTTACACCTAGACGTATATGTACGGGGACGTGCGCGTCCGACGGGTCCGTTCTATATGGTCAAATTCGGGGGGTGAGGGGGTGAGGAGGTGTTTAAAGTTTATTACAAAAAAGAAAAAAAAATAGAAACGAAAACGAAAAGGGCGGCCGTCGTAAAACGGCGGATAATTAACGGGTCGAACGAAAACTGTTGTCGGTGCGTACCGTTCGGGCGCTTGGTGTTTTCAGGACGAACACGATTGTAATACGCGTAACGATTTCTCGATGGAATAGTTATTCGAAGCGCGTGTAATGTATAATACATTTCGTAGCAATAATTCGGCGTTTTAACGCCGTCGTATTTTCGCCCCTCCGTAAAACGCATTAATCACGCGTCACTAAATGGCCGCAAATTAAATTATATTAATCCCATCGGTTGAAAAATTAATAACGATAATACGCGCGTAATTTATTATCCGACGAATTAAACGAATTAAAAAATAAAAAATTTAAACGTCGTAATAACACATAGAACGTATATATATATATATATATATATATATATATCGCGTGTAACGTCACGAAAAAATTAACGAATTTAAGGGTGTCGACGAACGAAAAAAACGAAACCCTTCGAATAATATTTCTTACTGCCCGAAATCTCGATATACGATTTTTTTTTAAAGTTCTCCTTGGACGTGCCCGGATTTAGACGGCAATCGTCACGATTTTATGATACCGAGCGTGCTCCTTGGTACTTATTTGTAGTTGTACGTACGTACGGCGTATAATAATAGCAATATAATCGCGTCGGTAGTGCGGTTTCGAAGTCGGAAAACAAATATCGAATGTACGCACCGGCGCATTCAACGGCGTCGGAAAAATTGCGTTTATCGTTCGCCGTAGCGTATATTTGTTTTGCGTTTCGAGAGTAAAACTTGTTTCGCGCCCGGCCGGGTTTTCTATTATCGTATAAAATTATTAAACGCCGAAGGAACGACGGAATTAAAAAAAAAAAATTACTAAATTTTTCTCTACGAAAATCTTATAATTTTTTTTTACGTATATTATGTACGCGTACGGTGAATTTCTATACGCATTGAATTTGTGCGTCGGCTCACGCCGTGAATTCTCTCGTGCAAATACGAAAAAAAAAAAAGAAAAGTCGAATAGAATCGCGAGTGTGCGTGCGGAATGAGCGAGGGCGTAAAACGGTTTTTGATATTATTCAATTTCACCGGGCATGCGTGCGCGGAATTAAGGCTCGTTTTTATGGGGCGAACACTTTGAGCGCCACAAAAACATTACGTTTAAAGTAAAACCATCGCTATTGAAAATAACGTCGTATAATATATACCTGTATATAAGTTCGTCCATACACACGCGCGCACACAATAATAACGTATCTATAACGCGGAGCGTTACACTTTTCGATCAATCGCGTGTAAATTTATATTTAAAAGTACGGATTACAATAGCTTTCTCTTTCCCCCGTCGTTCCGTCACCTGAATAGTTTACGTCGTAGCGTAAATAATACGCGCGGTTCGTTCGGTTTTTTTTATACGCCGAAATACCGAAGTTTCGTACGTAGACGGTAAGGGACAAATAACGAATTCAAACGATACCGGTAATGTATGAGGTCCGTCCCAAAAGTATCCGACCCGAGTTTTTTATTGTTTTTTTTTTTTTTTTTATTACGAAGGTGTTGTGCATCATGAATATGCTCCGAGAGGTCGGACGATCAAAAAATAATTTTACGTCCAAGTACTGAAAAGATTGCGTGACGCGGTGCGAAGAAACCGGCCGCATTTTTGAGCGAATGGTGAGTTCAGAACGATAACGCGCCAGCGCATTCATCGTACCTCGTGCAACAGTTTTCGGTAAAACACAAATTCGCCAGCCTCCGTACAGTCCTGACGTAGCCCCCTGTGACATTTGGCTGTTCCCAAAATTGAAAATTCCGCTCAAAGGGCATCGATTTGGCGACGATAATTACAAAAAAAACGTTAACGACGAGTGCACTGAAGGCTATTCCGAAAACTGACTTCTAGAACAGCTTCGGGATATGGTAGCACAGGTGAGAGCGTGTTGTTTAGTGAAATGGAGATAACTTTGAAGGATTCCACGAGCCGGATGATGACGGATAACGGAAGGTCGGATGAGACAGACGGATACGATGTATTCATTATTGCCGCTAGGTAATAAATATTATTACAAATATCGATTAGACGAACGCGGTTAGAAACACTAGAGTGTCACGAGATACAAATGTTCTCAAGACGCAAACCGTATCCATCATGCCGTGTAAAATCGCGCAACAGTCGAACACGGCGGTTCAACGGCGAATTTTTCGATCGCGTCAACGGATAAAATCGTTGTAACTAACCGATTGCGACGATTAAACGACTCGCGTTGATCGACGAACGATCGTTTTCTTCGTTTTTATAATTCCTAATTATCGGGCACGCGCGTTTACAATACGTTCTTTATACCGACGAATTATAATTATTTGTATTTATTACGTTATTACGGTTTTTTTTAATCCTTTATCGGTTTTTTTATATCGACGAAGAAAATTCGCACGGTGGGTGAAATTAATTCGGGTCGAATTAATCAAACACCGTGGTCGCGCGAATTGAAAATATCGACGTTTGCCTAACAACTGACCGAATTTATGGGTTCACTGGCGTTCGTTCGATACACCTCTATACGTTGTAAAACAATTAATGAACATAAAGTTACGATTCTTATACCGTAATCGTCACGGTGGCCATAATGTAGTTTGGACGTTTTGTCGTCGTGTAATATTGTAATACGGAGGACGGAGGAGATATTCGAAAAATGTTTTCGGGTTTCGGTCGTTAGCTATTTGTGTGTGTGTGTGTGTATACTTTTCGTACGAAATAACGTTTCGGTTTTTCATTTATGTTCGCTATTTTCTCTAAACGTGTAATATGAACGCGTAAGGGGTATAAAGGGGAGGGAAATAAGCGTATTTATAACGTAAACGCGTATAAACGGTCGGAAAGCGGAACAAACACGAAAATAAAAATTCACGTCCCGAAAGTCGAGCGTTTTTATGATTGTCATTTTACAAAAGAATTCACGACCGGAAACCGCTCGCGTTAACGCGTAACGTAGTTTCTCAATTTTCGGAATTTTTTTGTTATTATTTTCGAAAATCGACGTCGAGTACTTGTCGCGTTTAATTAAGGGCGCGTATGATATTCGGCAGACTCGGGGACCTTTCTTTTTCGTGGGACATCGAATTGCGCCGTACCGGCGGCATTTTCCAGTGACGCGATACATTTATATACATTAATATCGCTCGACGAAAAAATCCGAGAGAATATTAAACGAATTGGACGTATAAATTCGTAATACGGTTTCCCGACGTTTTCGTTCGATCGGAGTCCGATAATACTTAGGAGGTGTGTCGACACGGCTGTTGATCTAAACAATAATCACGTCCCGGCCGATAAATAATCGTATCGAACCGGTCGACGTTCGTACGGTTTCCGTACCAACCCTCCCGATGGCTGAACCCTCGTCGTCTCCTTTACGGGCGCACTAGCCGGAATTGTGTTCGACGGAGGGACGTACCAAGTCCGTGAGCGCTCGCCGGGCGGACGACACACGCGCACGTATTTCGATCGAACTGCGTCACGAAAATCACACGCGAAACCGGCGCACCGACGGAAACACGTCCTAGGCCAAATTCGAGCGCCGTCCAAGTCCCGCGTGTCCGCAACACGGTCGTTTCGGGGGTACGTACTACGCCGCGTCCCCAACGACGTTCGGCGTGCGCGACCGGATTAGTACGTCCGCGGAACGGGTTTAATTTAAAAGTATTTCGTCGTTTCGCTTCGCCTCCGCGGACCACACCGCAGTTTCGTCTATACACACACACATATATATATATATATTCGTTTATAAATCGACATACACGCGCCAGTGTGAGTGTGGATGGCCACCTGGTGCCGTCGTGAAATACGCCATTTACAAACCGACGCCCGAGCGCGTGTATGTATATATATATGTGTGTGTGTGTGTACATTAAATTATACGCGTTCGATTAATTTATCGCCCGGCGATAAAATCGCGTAATTTATCGGTCTCCAGAAACTTTCGGTAACCGGGCTTACCGCCATACTACCGCGGTAATGGTCCGCTGGTACCAAACCAAACCACCCCTACCCATATCCCGTCTACGTAGTTGCCTAACGATTCCCGGACACAGCGAGCGCGCCCGTATTGAATATCGTCGGACGGATGGCCAAGTTCGCGTTGGTCATTTTGCCGCCGTGACGAAATGAACGGAAGGAGGAACGACGCGATAACGAATGAACCGACCGATCGAACGGAACTACCAACATACACGGCGGGTTGGCCGGCTCTTCGTAAACGGAACGAAAACGAATTAGGCAACACAACGGATCGTTGTGTGCGCGCGACAATCGTATCGTTTTTTCACGCCGCGACCGCAACGCGTACATAAACGTTCAACTACGGCAGTTTTCGCCGGCGAACGCATTTTTCGTTTCGGGCGTAGTCCCGTCGAATAATTGTCCGTTCGTCGTTTCCTCGCGAAACACGTTTGTCGTCCGCTGTGTCGTTTTCAGTATCGTTTCGCGACTAATTCGACGACAATCGGCCGTGAAACGAAATCCGTCGTCATTCGGTCCGTGGCGGCGTTCGCGAATTCGGTCGTTTGTTCGACGCTTGCACGCGCCGTCAGTTACGGCGAGACGACAAAAGCGATCGGTTCGACGAGCGAAAACGGTCGCGACGCCTGGGAAAGGAAAGCGAATCAAACGCGTTTAGTTATTACGCGCACGGAGTTTTCATTTTTGTAACGTAACGTAGCGGCGCGCGTTTAACAATTATTAGACGAAACGCGTTTCTTCGTGTGTCGCGTAGTTTTTCTAAAAACGGAAGGAACGTCTTTCCCCCCACCCAACTATTGTATACGGGGTAGTGTTTTCAGTACCGGGTGACATTTGGCGACGAAAAACGTTTCGGACGAAAAACACCGAAACAAACGTATCCGACAAAGCGATTGTTTTGGTACGTCTAATCACGTTGCGCTAAACACTTTCCGACGAACAGTACGCGCGAACCGTTTCGAACATAATATTGTCGGAATTTTCGAGAATTTTTTTTCGGAATTTTCGAAACGTTCCCGAGTGCGACGCGCAAAATACGTTTCGCCGTTATCACGGACGATACAACACGAACGTTATACCGTTTTGTTGTCCAGTACGTATGGCGTTATTATTTTTGAACGCGAATTTATTCCTTTTTATTCGGCGTATCGGGTTGACAATTCTACCGAGAATATTCGATCGAATTAATCACGGTTTGCGCGCGAAACGGTTCAGAATTCGGAACGACTAGTGTCGCCCTCGTCGACGTTACTTATTTCCGAAACGATTTTAACGGACAGTTGCCGAAATTGCCCAAGTACCGTGAACAACACGCGCTACAACAATCTTATCCGTCCATCTATCTATTCGTTAAACTGAAAAACGAGCTTTTTGCGCGCGATATACTCGGAAACGACGCGACCGAATTTGACGAAAATCGGGTCAATAGATTCGACAGGAATCGCGGAGTACCCGTAGGCTATTTTTCATTCCGTTATCGGGCACACTAAACCTAGTGAAGACAGTGGTTTCGCAACTATATTCCGGTGACGAGTGAGATCGTAGCCGCAAATATTTTCAAAACTACATCGCTCTTAGATTAATCGTAATGATTCATACGTCGCGCGGAATTCGCGCTTTTATCGCAATTTATTTCGATTACCGGTCCTATTATTTTCAAGTAAATTTATACGCGTTTTAGCATAAAGTATTTGGCGAAAAGAAAGACAAAAGCCAAACCCACGACGTTTGAACAATGGAAGAAAAAATGAATCCGATCCGTGCGGCGTGAACGTTTTAATAATATAACGGTAACAAACCGACATCACGTTTTCGGCGCGAGTAAGTTGATTGAACGAAACGCGGGCGATTTTCGGTTTTTAACGTTTTTGCGAAAAACTACCGTCTAATGTATGCGAAAGGTAAGTACAAAGTATTTCTGTACGGCGTTTATTCTATTTACAATCTACAATAACAATAATCGTTTAAAATTAACCGCGCGTTTTCCCGAACACGGACCGCGTATGTCTTCGATAAAACGAATCCAACACCGCCACCCAAAGTCGCGTGCCGCTCAGCGTTATCATTTCGCGTAGCGAAACGGCGCCCGGAAAAAAAAACGGTATTAGCGTTTCGGCGGCGTCTGAAACACGCGTATCGATCGGATCGACGCGTTCCAAATTAAATCGCGAACGGTGTTCGCGATTTATGACGTTTTCGAGTACGTTCGGCGTTTCTCTTTGTGCCATTACACACCGGTCACGTTAATTATATTACCCGGGAAAACAAGCGGGCTAGTCGATAAAATAGCGCGAAAAAGGTCCGAAAACCTTTTCATTCGCGACGTACCGATATATATAGATACGGCCGTTTCCGGGCAATTTACGATAGATCGGCTATTAATTTTGTCGAAAAACGAAAACAGCGATCGCGTACATTATCCTCCTCCCCCCCGGCCCCGTTGCTTCGGAGAGTTTACGTTCTCAAATAATATCACGATAAAAATACGGTCGCGGCGTCAGACGTTAAATAACGCGTTATGGAAATTATTCGAGCCATAGGCAGGGACGACGTTGGCGGGGGGGACGGGAGGCGGAAACAAACGCTACACTTTATTATTATACGTACGTAATACAGTTATAGCGTATAAACAAACAAGGTCGTACGGGCCCGAGCCTTTCCCGCGGCCGTCTTTTTATACCCTTTACGGTGTAATTTTATTAATTAGCGTACGTTAATTATCGAGTACGGCGCCCGTGCGGACGGTACGGTACGCGAAAAAGCACCGCCGGTCCGCATTATTGTTCGTTGGCGTTTTTTTATTATATTTTATTTCGCCGAACCGTCGAGACATTTCTGGAATCCGGTTCCGACGATACCGAGCGGCCGCCTTTCGAGCGCCGATGAACGATCGGAGATTACGGGCCACTCGGCCGGCGCGTGACGACGCGCGGGTTTGAAAACGCCAAGTATATATAAATATATATTTGGATAGGCGTATTGTACGCGATGCACGTAAATTGGCCGACCCCGTCGTGTATGCCGACGGACGAAGGGCGGCGCGGGTGAAGATTTACGAATAATAACGTCGGCTCGACGACGGACGCGCGTAATTGGCGGCCGACATTCGGTAGGCGCGTGTAACGCGGACCGTATCCGTACCGATTGATTCTCGACTTTTCGTTTACGGCGAAACGAATCGTCGCACCGAAGTTTCCAACTCCGTTCGGCGACTAGTAGTAATTAACGAACAATCGCCACGGTATTCTCGTTAGAGAAAATAAAACATATCGCAAGAGGAGGGCTGGGGTACGGTGAAACAACAACACATTTCTATACCGACGATTTTTTACGCGAAGTCCCTTTGTTCCTTTTTAATTCGATCGGCAGCCTAGACGGTAGCGATGTGTTGAACCGTGTGCCGCCGGCCGTCTTAAGCCAGAGTGAACATAAATAATGAGTTTTTTTTTTTTACTAAATGTGTACGTTTTCCTAACCTGTCCTCAAGGCTGATTGAATTTTTCCGCTTTGCGCGCCGTGCTTTGTTTTTTAACGACTCGGATAAAACGGGAGACGATGACGCGTACAAAGAAAATACACCGCCGGCTGATCACCGATTTCCGACGGACGTCTCGTTGAAAAAATAACGAAACGACGACGTCGATAAGACGTGGCCGGTCATTAAGACGAACGGGCCGTACGTATACGCTCGTTCGTCACGAATCCGGAAACAATCGACCATTCGTGGATTATTATTTCGATACCGGGTCGTTACGCGAGAGTTATACACGGTGATAGTATTTGGCCGAAATAGTCGAACGGAATAATTATTATTACGATACATTGTCCCGTATGACGACCGAGAGCGCGAATATTGGTAAAAACACGGCGTTGTCGGCAACTATCACTGTTTGATCGTATTCGACATAAGACGCGGGTTTGTTTTTTCAGTCCAAAACATACGTTCGCTGTTAATCGTTTTCGTCAACCAGTCGTTTCTTTTATTACGTACAATATTATAATGCGACCGAGTCGCGTCTCCTCACCGTACAAACGATACAGTCGTCGTCGAAACGCGTTAATAAACCGTACCGTTTTCAATCAACTAACTTCCGTCACAATTTCCAACGGCAAAATGTTTACGTAAGTGTTTGTTTAGGGTTAACGTTTTCGATTGTACGAAATTCATCGGAACTCACGAGGCGTACTAAAACGAATCGTAATAGCTATCGTAACAATTACGCGAACAATTACGACGTACGAAACCGTTTTGTTTTCAGCACGTGGGCAGAGCGAACCAAAAACGATCCGCGACGGCATTCCCCATTGGCGGTTTCGTTGTAGAATAATCGTCGAAACTTGGCGATTCGTCCCGTACGGTTTTACGACGTTCCTTATTTTCCGTGTTTATCAATTCGACGGTCTAGGATTACTTTCCGTCCTCCGACCATTCTTTGACCTCGCGTTCGTTTAAGGCCTTTTCCCTATCCGCGTTTATTTAGTTCGGGCGGTTTAGTCGATTAAATAATAGAAACGCCGTCGCGTCCGCAGTAAATGCGCGACACGCGACATGCGGACGACATAACGTATTATTACCGTCGGACGTGTGCTGCTCGTCCGTCTCCGCGCGCGTTTCATTAGGACGCGATGAACGCAATACATTTAGATCGCGTTTTCCAATTACTTCGGACGGTTACTCGTCCGTTTTTTTCGGCAAAATTGCAATCGGTCGCGTCACGTATTTCCGAAAACAATTTCTACGTCCAGTCGGTTTCGTATCGAATATACCTTCAATTACGCGACGTACCCTAAAGTACTAACGTTTATCCGATAACATTCGTCGCTGCCACCGTTACGTTAAGGTGGCATTCTCGTTACATTCTCGGTGTTTATTTTGTAATAGTTCTCGTCGCGATCGTTGCGTAAAAAACCCGTCTGCCGTTATCGAGTAAACGAGTACTCGTATTTGTCAACGACGTGGGTGTATAATAAATAATAGAATTCTATCATTTAACCGTATTCGAACGACGACTTTGTATTCCAGCGATTTCTAACGGGACCCGTACCTACGTCGAAATACGTGGAAGCGTACATTGTTCAAACCGTTAGCTTTGCGCTAAAAATACGACGAAATTCTTGGCTTTACACTTGCCAACCGTATGGGGTCGACCATCCTAGACACTCTCTATCCATCTGTACATTTTCGGTCTTCCTCTCCTCCCCTACACATTCATTTCCACGGAATCGCCTTCCACTCGGCTCATCCATCTCGCACCATGGCTAACGACGGGACAAACCGCCGATGCTGGACTTCCCGTAGCGTTCGCCGTCGTTGTACACCGGCCGTCGACCCCACACCACCAACGAGACGCACCGAACGAATATTCTGGAGCTCTCACACGGGTTATGAGGTGGGGGATGGGGGTGAGTGTAAACGTGTAAACGAACACGTTTATTGAAATACCACAACAAAAAACGGTACCGATATACGTACGTATTCCGACGTCGAAAATCGAGTAGACAATTCGCGTTTATTCGTACCAATATAATATGGTCGCTATCGAAATCGTTTTGCGCGATTAAACCGTACGACGCCGTATACGGAACAAGCGGTTGGCGAATTTCCGACGATTGTTCGAGCCGTAAAACCGATGGCACCGTCGGGTATTCGCGTTCGTTACGGGGTGAACAATTCGTTTTCGTCGTTCGGGACGCCGCGGATTTCAACGGATTTCACCCGTAATTTACGTGACGCTCGTACGTTTAACGGTCGGGTCGGAATGTCCGCGGCATTTCAAAAGTCTTACCGACGCCGGACGATCGTTACGTGGACACGTTCGGTATTGTAACCGCGATCGTTTATAATAGTGGAACGAACCGAATTCGTTTCACGAACGACCGTCGGACGGCGTCGCGTCGTCGCCGATTCGTGTGGCGTTGGCGGGCGTCGAGCGAACGGCGGACGCGATGCCCGTAAACTCGTCCCGCGCGTAAATAGCCGAACACAATGAACGTTTCTACCAACGTACTAAGTCTCGCGGAGTGTTTTCCGGATACACTTCGTCGTCGTTGACCTAACGTCCGATCAAATCGAACGGCGTATATATATATATAATATATCCGTACCGCGATGGTATTTCCAAACCCGCCGCGATACGGTGTACGTGTGTGTGTAGTGGTGAGAGTGTAAGCCAGGGAGAAGGGACGAGAAAATGTCGGTGGCGGTAGGTGGATGAGTGAGATTCGCCTAAAGCCCAGCCCTTCCGGGTAACCCAGAACGAATATTACTACGTACAATGGACTTAACGGAGCCGCGTTGATAACAATAATTACCGGATTTAAATGGTTATCGTCTAAATATATATATATATACGTGCGCGCGAATTTTCCCCGAGAATTTGACGGAGAATGGGCGTAATGTCCGCTTCTAGCGCACCTCGTATTATAGGCGCGAGTATTAGCGATTATTTAATTACGAACGCGGCCGATATTTCCCGCCGGAATAATTCTCCGAAAACGGGACGCGCGTTTATTACGAAATTCTCTCGACGTTGTCGCGTTCCAGGCGCGAAACGCAATACGTTTTTAAGCCGAAAATAAACATTTCCGATACGAATTAAAACGTGATATTCGTACCGACGTTTCGGTATGTGTTTTCGTTATTCTAAACGGAACGGATCTGTATGTACAAACGTACGTTAGTTGCGTAATATTATTGTGTACAAATAGTCGCGAAAAACGGAAAACGGATCGATATCGCCTTCGATTAAGAAATAGTGGCCCGGTGCGGGACAACGATGGTAAGTACGCCGATGTTTAACCCCGGGGATCTATGTTTTTGGAATTTCGAAGCGTCCGACGTTTTTCGCTGTCCGCTAAAAGGGATTTTACGGCGTAACGATTCGAATAGAAACTCATAGGAAATCGGTTCGAATGGGCACGAATCCATTGAAGGAGTTTGTTCAGACGAGGGACGACGGGTATCCGAACAGGTTTTTATTTTGCCACGTTTGTTCGACATGAATCGACGGTGCGACAAAACGTAACCGGAGCAGCGGGCATACGAATCGGAGATAATCAACAATTGGAAATAGTAACGGGCGCGGACGATGTATTTATAATTGACGGAAATTGGAGAAAACTACTGAAACGTTACTAAGGGAAACGAATAGACTTTAATATAAATTTAAAAAAAAAAGCGTATACTGTTCGGACAATACCACGGACCCCGAGGTGTTTGCAAGTAGATGGGTACGAATTTGAAAGGACGAGAAGTTTATAAGTATTTTGACGTAAGTGTGAACGGGACGTCGAACAGTTACGGAAAGATCGGAAAAAAATTCTCCCGGCCGCGAACGGGTGTTTCTAATGAAAAAAAACCGAAGACCGAAGTTCGAGTAGCGCGTTACGCACGGCGAGGTGTGGGTTATTACAATGTTGGACGAACAAAAGCTGGGGGTGTACTAGAGGGGATGATTTTAATAAATAAACGGCCTGAAGAAAGAGGAAGCGGGAGGTTAGGCTAGGAAGCGGGAGAATTCGAAATATGAACTAACGGCGGGAGTCGCGAAGAACGGTAGAGTATGTTGGACCGGAGGAAACAATCGGGAAACGTAGTTATTTCATTCTCGAAGCGCGAAAGTTGTTGGGTGCGAAGAGAACGCGGGAGCGAGAGGAACGGTGGAATTTCGTTATCGCAGCGAACGACCTAAAAAGGCCCGTAACCAATACGCTTGTAAAACGAAAAGCGAACGCGTGTCGGCGGCATTTGTCGAGAATCACCGGCGCGATTTAACAACGCGCGTGTACCGGAGACAAATATATTTGGCCGTCCGAATATCCGAGCCGTACGGGCGAGTTCGTGGGTTTTAAAGGGACGATCGTATCTCGTTGATAATATAATGCCGGCGGACACGCTGTGTGTAGGCCGTGTTTCCGTGTACCTCGTCACACGGCATAGTTTTCGATTATCGTGCGCGCGGATTGTCGGATTCATCTACCTAGGTACTCCACCTACCGTTACGTAATCGGCGTTGGCGATAATAATATCGTTACAAAAATATCGCGCCCGACGTTTGGCGGGGAAGAATTTATTATCGACCCAACGACCATTTCGTCTGCCCACTTTACGGCACAGAGCCGTAATACGATATTGTTGTTATTCCCGTCGTGTCTGTCGGCGAGCAAAACATTGCCGCGATTGTCGATTCCGTAAAAGTTGTCGACTTAAGGGGACCCGGTTCGAACGGTGAATTCGATCCGTATCGCGGGCCTTGTACGTTTTTTTTAATCAAACACGAAACACCGTAATACGATTCGTAGCGAACAATTATTTCGTTTGAAAGTAAACGAATGTCGCGTAACGAACAATTTTCGCCCGTTTTTCCAATTTCGCTTTCGCCGACGAAACACCGGGCGGCTCTATACGCGCGCCAACGAATTATCCCAAATTCGATCGTCATTACGCGGCGGAATTTAGTTCACGAACTCCGCCGTCACGGATACGCGCATCGTTCCAAGCGCGTCGCCGACAGTCACGTACGCCGAACGTAACCTTTTCGTTGTCGGTTCGCGGATTATCGCGCGCGGGATATACGCAATCGAAAGTCCGCGCGAAACAGCGTGGTCGTCGTTTTGAACGTATCCGACGTTGGTACGTTTTATAAAAACGATCCGTCGCTATTGACGTCGACAATTTACCGCGAAAACGGGCGCTTGACGAAATATAAACACGCGCCAAAAGTCCGTCGTTTACGTTAGCCGTTGTAGCAAACGTAACCAATCGGCCGGTGGGTTGGTCCTCTGAACGGCCATCCAAGGTCGCGTTGTATAGTAAGTAATACGGCTAAAAAAAACCTATAGGACCATTCGTTTTACGGAATTTGAAAACATTCGCGTGGAACGCACAGAGGTTCCCAACTGAAAATATCGCCGTTCTGTACCGGAATCTATCGTTTTTCGATAGCCGGCGGGTTTGGGACAACGTAATCAAAACGGTTTTTGTCGGCGACACCGGACGAACGTCTACGATTTCATCGGCGAAGCGGTTTCGACGGCTATCGATTAATAAATCGAAGTGTTCGGCGCACACGTCGAACCAACGGTGTTGCGAGAAAAAACGATCTAAAACGAAGGCGAAAACGTTATTCGAGCTCGTGTTACGGTTTAATTTTAACGGTAAACGGCGTCGGAGACTTTATTGAAAACCATTCGGCGAATCCAATAGTTTATATCGTAGACAGTATCGTTATCGAATCCGTAAATCGTCCTAATTACGGATTGTTCATAATCGTTCGACGAAGTTTACGTAATTTTTATATATATATATGTACGAATGAAAATCTTGTACGCGCTGTATTTTTGTAGCGACGCGCGTGAAAAAAGCTCGGGGCGGTCGACTAAAAAAAAAAATCGTATTTTATTGGGTAGCCGTTACTGTGTTTTATATATATATATTATGCCGTTATTTCGTATAATGTGTACGTATAACTTATTTCGCGAGGGTTGAAATAAACAAAATAAAGCGCGGAATACAGGGTGATTTTTTTTATCGCTACGTGTCGGTAAACATAAATCGTTTGGGCCATATTTTTTCTTTCGTAAAGTTTTCCGCCCGCCGTCGTATACGTTTTTCGAAATTTTAATCATTTTACCCATTCCTCCTCCTCCTCCTCCTCCTCCCACCATTCGTCCGTTGATCGTTACACGACGACCCTTTAGTTCGTTATAAGCAATCATCGACGATCACACCCCGAGACACGTGTGTACGTTCGCCATACAACGAAGTGACGGCGTACAGTGGTAGAACGTTTACCGTTTCGTGGACGTTTTTGTTTTTATTTTCGGAAATTATTCGGTAATGACGTTTCCGTTCTAATCAAAACGCCGCCTAACGTATCCGACGAATACGAATCAAATGATCGTAGCGAAACTACGAACGTCACGCCGTTCCGACCGAACCACGTAAAAAACCGTTCGTTCGGCCACCGGCGATAAATACGCGAAATTACGTACAATTACGAAAAAACGTGTCCTTTAAACCAATCTCGATCGTTTCAGATCGAGTGGTAGACAACGTAGGCGGCCATTTGGAACGTTTACGGTCCGCGAATCCGCGGGCACGTAACCGCCGGTACGGCGTCAAATAAATCACCCTGTATAGCCTATTCCCCCGACGATTTGTTTACGGAACAACACCGACACTCGTAATCGAATGTAAATGTGCGTGTACTTACATTAACATAAGTAGGTGTATTCCGCCAAAGTCTATTCGACGAGACAATCCAAACACGTTCAAAAGTCCATTAAATCATTTTCGACGAAAACGAAAACCGACGGGCGTTCGTCTTTTTATTTATTTCGCCCGAACAAAAATATCGCGGACCCCGTTACCGTATTATTGTATTGTTGGGGACGTACCAGGGACTTAGTCGACCCATGCGTCATGCCATCTCCCCCCCTTCCCCGGCCGTACGATCGATACACATTTCCCGAACTTTCGTCGTTACCGTCGAAGTCCAATGTACCGGCGGACCCGAGCTGGTCAAATCGGCGCAGTCACCGTTCGGGAGACGCGCCGACGACGAAAGTTTTCCCATGGTCTAATCAGGGTACCAACCCCTCCCCACACACACCCCTCTCTCACCGGTATCGTCGTAAATTTATAGATTTCGGGTTCAAAAATTTGAGGGCTTTTTTTCGGGATTTCTGGTTCGAAATTTAAAAGCCGTTATGTTTTCCGAAGTGTGAAACGACCAACGGCGGATTGTCGACGGACATATTACGGGACTAAATACGAAGCTCGTGGATATTCGAACAAAGAACTACGGCGGTTTATAGCCCAAACGACGACGTCGTTTTTTCTTTGTTTTATAAAAACTCGAGACGGAAACGTTAAGTTTTATGTTAATTTTTTAAAAGTTTCGTAAGTCTGAATTCATGTTTAATAATTTCTCGTCGGCGAACAATAACGATAATAACAACAATACAATTTAAATACGGTTCGTCGAAACAACGAGAGTTAAAAAACAGAAAAAGCGCGATTTGTATTAGCCGTTGTTCAACGGACGTTTTTTAAAATATTTTCGCGAACGTTTCGATTTATCGTGTTCGTATCGGACGTTGTTCGGGAAGTTTACGAGAACTTTCGGTTAGCGGAAACAAACGCCATTCGTCGTTCTAGTCCTTCCTCCCGGGCGTGAATACTATTCGAGACGTGATCTCGTTCGAACGCATAAATCGATCGTAAAAAATCTAGAGTATCGTTAACACAAATATCGTATACTAAATGGTGGCTATCGTGAACCGTCGAACGTATTTAACCGTAATTGCGAATATAAAATCTAAAATCATCGGATAACCGCTACCCGAGTGTGTAAACGAAACGGCGAATAAAGCGCTAATTTTATACGCGTCCAGTTTTCGAGAAGTTCGCGTGAGTTTCATTGTCCGCGCCAAAGGCCAAACTAATTTTTCGAAATGAATTTCCTCCAGTGGATACGTTGGAATTGGAAGCGCGACCGAGACGTTCGTTTTTTTTTGTGCCGTACGAACGAAGGCGACAACTCTTCTGGAACCTTCCAAAGGTTTCGGATGACGTCCACCAATCTGTTCCACTCTAGAATACGTTAAATTGCAACGCGCGTTTTCCTAGTTACGGCGTAACTGTGGACAAGACGTCATCAGGAACGTAAACGAAACATTATCGATGTTTATGATTACGTCGAAACGAGACGCGACGAATTTTCGGGAATATTCGCCGCCGACCGTCGCGGTTAGCGTACCTCCAGGCCACCGTACTCGAGATTATTCGTCTGCCCGACGGGGCGGCGAACCGAGAAGTACGGCCCGTTGCGCCCGGGAAACCCTTTGGTGAAATTTCCGTCGATCAGGAGGCAGTTGACGGACGCGTACCAACATTGTCCCTTTACCCGCGGTTTAGATCGCCCGGTACGTTAGGTTTGCCGTCGAGTTGACGCTTTTGTCCGGGACCGGATGGGAGCGGGGGGGGGGAGGGGAAGCGCAAATAACGACATTGTTACGTACTATCGAGAGCACGTTAAATGCGTCGAATTGCCGGCTCGTCTCGGGCACTTGTTGTATAACCGCGAAATTGACGTCGGACCCGAACACCAGAATTGCCCGGCGGCACAGAACGCATATCGCGTCTAAACAAAGGATCGTTTCAGAGCGCGTTGAGCACACACACACATGAGGGACCGCCGGGTTTTCCGCGTTGGTAAACAGACGGAAACGTGTATAATTATGCGTCTATACACACACACACTCGTACATACATACGCGCGCGCGCAATAACCCGTCGCGGTCGAAGACGGTAATTGGGGTTGGACGACAATGGCCGCGAGGCGTCGCCGGTTAGAGTTCAATTATGTCTGGAAACGTTAGTGGAACGGTTAAACGCCGCGATCGGGCGGTGTCCTCGTTGCGAAAATTCGATTGTTCGCGTTTTTTTCGTTTTTTTTTTTTTTTGTTATATCCGCGAGCGATGGTCGATGACGCTCGGTTCTTTGTTCGTTTTCGCGCGCGGGGACTGTGACCACTAAACGGACACAAGCGGTCACTCGGGAACGCGGACCGACGTCTCTTTAGTCGGTGTTTGGCGACATATCGAGTCGATCAAAACGGCGAATCGGACGTTTTTTCACCGTAACGATTGGCGTACGGTTCGAGAGATTATTTCGCCCCCCCCTTTCGGAAATATCTCGAAAAAATAACGACGTAGCGCGTTCAGTAATTAAGCGAAATTTTCGCGAAATACGTAAAGTCGACGTTTCAAATCAATCGGAACACATCGAACGTACATTACGGTTTCGGGGTAATCTATTCACGTTTGGCCGCACGAAATACCGAACGAAATGGTCTAAATCTGTACTATTTACTCGAAGCGTATTTTTTCGTAAACGTCGCGTATAAGACCAATTATGATATTACGCTGAGAATACTGTCGAATTATTTTATTTGATCGAAAATAATTACCCGTTCGTTTTCGCTTTGGACGCCATTTCGTGTTTGTACGCGTCAACCAAAAACGGAAAATATCGGTTTATCAATCGTCGAATATTTCCCCGATATATTTATCGGGTAATACGAACGGCGATCCGTACGCTATAACTGTTTAACCGACGCGTCTGAAAAGTTCTACGGCTTTATTAGAAATTTATAACGACAAAAGGTTCTGGCGATAGTTTTTCACTTTTACGGAAATCGAAAAAAGTAAGGTCGAAGTTCCTTGAGTAACCTATTATTATTATTATTATTTTCGTCGTATCGTCGTCGTCACGCGATAAATAAATTGCGAAACGAAAACGAGAAAACTTTAAGCGAATCGAACCGTTCTCGTCGGACGGTTAAAATTTCGTAAAACGAATTTATTTTCGTATCGATAATTGTACGACGACAATTATAACACATTCTATAGGGAAGAGGCGTTGGTTTGTTTTTTGTTTCCAATTTCGTTGATATCGGTTTTATTACGTAGCGAATAACGCGTTCCGTTTTCGAATATTCCAAATTTGTAAGTACACGTATACTATAAATAGGCGGTGTTCCGAAATTTCGACAACGATCGGATTTCGGACGTAAATTTTCGAATTTTCGGTTCGTCGTCGTCGTGTAAAACGTTTTTTTCGTAATACGCTGTGGGAACGGCGCGTGTGAATACGGAACGCCTTCGAACCGAAACGGTAATACGGGTAGCAGGCGCACGGGCGCGGTACCGAACTGAAATCCGCGCGAAACGGACTGGGCACGTATTTAACGGAGCGTTCGGAAGTCGTCGGACCGGCCGTTACCGGGTGTGCAGGGATAGAAGTTATTACGAATGAAGAAGGGCTACGCGAGGGATCAGTTGTGCATTAACGCGGCCGATAAGAATACGGTACATTTACGTATTACGATTTTAGCGTACAAGCGTGAAAGTTCATTTGGGATCAAACTCAAAGTTATACAATATTAAACTTGGAAAATAGAGATTAAGTCCGAAGCTACGCGGGAATTTACGGAAGACGCGTGTAAACCAACATGAATAATAAATCTCATGCATATCGTATTATATACGTGGCGTGTATATCCCAATTTTCTGGTAATAACGTATAGATCTATATATATAAATAATATCTATCGCCCGATAGTGAATAATATAAAGAATTTGGAATGAAACATGTACACACGGCCGTTGCGCCACTGGACGGGTCGTTTTTGCGTCGATCCGTAAACGTGACGAGTGCTCGTCCGAAAGTGACGGAAATTCCGATTTCGGAAATACGGCGACGGACGGCCTTTACTAATTGCGTCGATCGAAACTTGGACGTGCGCCGTTGTCGTGTCTTTTCACGCGTTGGCGCGCTTTTAGTTTACCCAAATCATCGGCGAGTTATATATATATATGTATACGACGAGTATGGCCACCGAGAGTATCCTTTGTAAAATTAGACGACGTTCGTGGTAGGAAAACGTCGGTTCCATAACTTCCGCGCGCGCGCCGAATACAAACGCGCGGTGTACTTGTTCCGTATACTTGGCAATGGTTCCACACGCGGAGACGATCGATCGTAACGCCTCGCTTACGTATTGACCGCGAAACGTGTAAAAACCATTATCGTTCGTTTCCGATCGCGTTTTTACGAACTGGGTCCGTACGGATCTTGGTCGAAACATAGTTGGCCAATAGTCGTGGATACCACGTACCAACCAGATATAGGATAGACCGGCGTAGGTACATCAGGTACGAGCCATTGGCGTTACCGCGGTCGTACGGATTTTTCAAAAGTGAATCGCGTTTTCGTCTCGCTCTTTCCCTGTTTCTAATTGGCTTCTTGTAACGATCACGGGCTGTTTATTCGAATCCAAACAAACGCACCGACGTTCGATTAACACGACGATTTCGCCGTTCGTCTTTTCAATTTCTTAAGTCCCCTCCCCTATACACACACACACACACACCTACACACAAATCAACCGTCTGGGACGCGTTACGCGTGTGTCGAAAGTTCTTTTCGTTTTTCGGATAATTCGCGCGGCACGTCGACGAATCAATCGACGCGAACAACGCGCGCGTCTGTTCGTCGGCGGGCTAGCGGATCGTCACGCGTAATTGGGCGCGCGATCGATGCGTGTCGACTGAACGATAACGCGCGCGATATACGCGCATTACGAGTAACCGGGTACGTGGTACGTTATTAGGCGCACCACTCGCGTAATTAGCCGACGCGTTTCATCGATTACTTTCGGGTTATACGTACCGGGGCCGTTGTTGGACCGCGCGCGTTCCCGTGCGCGGGTCGTATTTTTGGACACGGACCGCGATCAGCGAAACGCAGTTTGTCCTTCGTATTTGTCGATCGTTTCGTTGATTGCCCTCTACAAGCGTCCGATGATCGTCGTCGCTAATCCGAACGCCCAGCAACGACCGATGTACGTGTGTGTGAAAGTGGGTTTTCTATTCGGGGGTGCGCGTTTGAACGAAACGAACGCGTGAAAGGGACCCGAACAACTATTTTCGTCGTAATCGGCCTCCCTGT
Source organism: Geopemphigus sp. TES_GeoC_2020 (assembly GCA_025469175.1). Lineage (NCBI taxonomy): Eukaryota > Metazoa > Arthropoda > Insecta > Hemiptera > Aphididae > Geopemphigus > Geopemphigus sp. TES_GeoC_2020. Next base: position 67,822 of record JAIPRN010000558.1, read on the forward strand.
GGTAATCGAACGGGGTACTGTTGTACCGTACGAAAAACGTTCGGACAGTCGCGGTCTCGTGTCCGTCATTGGCGCCGTTGTAATCTTTTTTACGAACGAATATCGATCGTGCGGCGTCCTAAACACCGCTAAAACTATAAATAGCGATAATATCGCGCGTCGATTATTACCGAGTTTGTATTTACAATCGTCGTTTTTGTTAACTAGTAATCGCGCTGCTCTCGGCCACGATTTCGTTTTTTTTCTTTTTTTTTAAATTTTAATTAACGGCACGATTTTCGCCCTTGAATTCAACACGATCGGGCGAAACGTTCTCGATCACGGCGCTCCGGGAAGGCAATTACAGTTCGTCCGCGCGCAACGGGTTAGCCGGTTGCGCATACGTCTTGTCCGCTGAATGGATGGTCCGCGGTGGCGGTGGGGGAAACCTGTCCCCGAAAATGGGCCGGCGTATTTATTATTATATCGAAAATTCGTTTTAAAGTTCCCGGGCGACGTAAAATAATCGAATGAGCGAGCCGCGAAAATCCGCCGTAAGCCCGTACGTTACACAAACGGTGGTGGTAGTGAGGACATTTTGATAATTTTGAATTGGAAACCAACGACGAATCGTCGTATACGAAAAAAAGGATTTTGGATGAAAAATGATTCCACTCGTCAACGAGAATTACCGAATACGGTAGATATTGTTTAAGGATCGTATAGGTTTTTGTATCGCGTTTTGAGCTCTTGTAAATACGAAAATCGTGTCCGAAAATTGTTGCCGGTTTTCCGCCGTTGTCGCGATTTTCGATCACGGTTTAGGGGACTGTTTTAAACCAACCGCCCTGTATAACGGGTGAAATAAAGTACCGACTAGTACAGTTCGTTACGGGAAACACAGAAAGTCTTCGCGAGACTGATAAAACGTCGTCGTCATCGTCGAACCAATACATTTTTCGCTTCGTTCGCAACCTACGTGAACTTCGCGCGTGCTCAACGTTATCACGATTTAAACAACGACGCTAGAGGGATCGCGTCGAATTCTCTTCGTCGCTCTGTACCGACGCAGCGGTGGTATGGTAAGGAAGACACGATGTATGTACTTCGGTTTGAACGCCGCGTACATTATTCCGAAGGGCTAGCGATTTTCGTTGGTCGTTTGGTACGCGCGAATCGCCCCGGGGAAATATTAATTTTTTTAAACGGAAACCGTTCGCGTCGAATCGTCGAAGGGACGATTACCCCGTTTTAGCGTTTCTCCGGGTACTACTACGAATACGATTGTCTCGTATTTTCGTGTTTGACGACGTTAACGAGCATTAACCGTTTTCCAATATTATTGTCGCCGCGAAACGCGGGGTGTTTTTTCTTCTAAAAGTTTCTCCGTTTCGTGAAAACTTTTCACCCGCTATTAATAACGGCCGGAAATTTGTGTTTCGTTTCTACGGTTACGTACGTTCGTTTCGAAATGCGTGAAACGTTTCCCGTAAGCCCTCGCCGTACGCAACCGTCGTGTAATCGGTATAAAACACGTGTAGCCCGGGCCCGGTATGATTAAATACCACGGCGAGATCATTAATTTCGAAATGACGTTTTAGCCCGTACGCGTTTGGCGCACACTTACGCGGTTTTATTTATGAATGTCCCGCGTTCGTTGAGAATAAACGCGGTAAATTATCGTTTTCTGTCGACGATAGAAATCGCTATGATTCATCGGTGAATTTAATTTCGGCGTATCCGACGATTTTTATTCACCGAATATCGTCCGACGATACCAACAAATGGTTTCCGAACGCGAAAACCGTCGCGCGTTTCCTGGGCGTGTACGATCGCCGGCGAAAATCCCGATCGGAGTTCGTGTGTATATATATATATATATATATATACAGGTTCGCGCCGATTCGTTAATAACGTTCGGGTTTTTAAAGTTCGTCGCGTTAATGAAGACGCGCCCTCGGTTTTCGACTAACGAGAACGCGGATACTTTTTTTCTCGTTTCGGTCGCGGATTCCGGAAAGTTCGTCGAAAACGGTTCGAATTTGTTTACCGACCACCGGTGGTGGTCGTACGTTTTAATTACGCTAATTAAACAGCGGGCCGACGGTTAGGCAGGAATTTCGCGCCATTTCGAAACCGTCGTTGCCCGTTTCGTTCGTACGTGTCGCGCAATAATAACGCGCCGGGTGTTTATTTGTAGAACGGCGGACACATTCCACCGACGAGGTCGTTTAATGCGCGTCGCACGCGCGTTCAGCAGCTACCACCGACCGTGACGACCGCGCAGATGAACCGTTGTTTCGGTGGAACGTCGTAGATTTCAGAACGGTTAATCGAGAATAATAATCGAAAACGGCGATCGATAAAACAGTGTACGGTCGGGTCGTTCAGTTTTAACGTGGCCCCCTTTACTACTACTACGGCCGCGAATAATTTATTCCGGCTGCGCTCACTCGTTCCGAACTGACGGCGCGTGTATGTCCGAACGATTCGTCTTTTAGACTACAGCGGAGTTTTGACGGGAACGCGCGTTTAGAACCGGCCGTTCCGACGGTACGCGTCCCGTTTCCCAGGATTCGTGTCGCGTTTATTATTTTCGTTCTCCGGGCATCCGGCACGATTGCGTCGCGTAACCCGAGCACGCTGATTTCCAAACGAAAAGCCATTATTCGTTTCATCGTAATACGGAACGCCCATAAGTTCGCGTTGCTTTCGCGACGTGTGCCGGTTATTATCGTCGTCGTCGTCGTTACGTAATAGTACGTCCGAAATCCCGGCCGAGAGACGCTCGATAATAATATAATATATACGACGACGGCGGGCCGGAAAACGGGAACGGGAGAGTTGTGTGTTCAAAATGTACGTTCCGCCGTCCCTTAGCCGGTCGGTCGACACGGAAAGGCTTTTTTGCACGCCATTCGGACCCGCGCGTTACACACACACACGTACGTCCAAATACGCGCGCCCCGAGTCCGTTCGGACACTCGTGCGACTGTCCGTCGAACCGTTTTTCGCGGGCCGTTGCTCCGTCCGCGCCATAACCACCGCGTTACCGTTACGTCCGACCGATCGACGGAGTGTCTCGGATAGTTTGAAAACAAACTGCCGTCGCGACGAGTCCGATTTCGTAACACGGAGAAAAGTTGCTCTAGAGTTTCACTCCCCTCTACTCCTCTGTCGAAACAAAAAAAAAAACCCTCGAAATATTTCCAACGAAATCGGTTCCTACGATCGAATCGTTCGCGTCAACGCGCGCGGAAATAAAAACGATTTTACGTCGTCTACACATTTTCCGTCGCCGATCGAGCCGCCTAACTTTGTTGTCCAGTCGTCCGTCTCCGAATTCAGACACACCGAGCCCGGTGACGCGTCCCGACAACGGCACTTGGAATCGACCGTATTCGGTATATATATATATAGCGCTCGACGAAGTTTACCGTGGGCGTTTTAATTAAAATTTTCGGTTATTATTACGTAAAATGAAACGGTAAAACGCGCGCGTTCATTGCCGAACCGAACGTTCATTACGTTTTTCGATTAAATTCCTTTCGGCCCCGATTTCGCTTTACGAAAATCGTATTATTCTACAGAAATATATCGGGCGGGATAGCTACCGATCGGGTAATCAATTTCGTCGGGGACACTTTCCGCGGACATACGCGCCTCGCGATACATTTACGTATTCGTCGGATCTCGTCCCGAGCTGATCGTGTCGTTACGTTTCGCGGACTTTCGAGCTCTCCGCTTAGACGATTGGACGTCGAACGTTTCCGTTCGTATCGCGTAACAAATAAATCGCGGCATCTGCTCGACGATCGGACGTTCGACCAACACCATAACGCTTTTGGCCAGATCGAATTCCGCGCCGTCGTCTTCGACGGAAACGGACACGATCGATAGTAGTATGTCGAGCGCCGTTTAATCCGTCGCGTGTAAACGTTTTTCTTTTCGATTCGCGGCCCATTTCCGTACGGGAAAACGGTGGAAAAAATTGCGAATAATTTTCCGCGGTTTCCTCCCATAAATTCGTAACATCTTACACGCCCGTACGTTTATATATATATATTGGCTTCGGTTTACGAGCGGATGAAATACGCGACTAATGTTACCTCGATTTCTACGTCTCGGATACCGAGCTAAATTCAAAAAAAAAATTTATATATACGTATATATTTACCTTATTCCTTGTACGTATCGAAACGATTTGGCGTAGTGTTCCCGTGATTTATATCGGCGCATTCGAAAAATGTTTGCCGATAGATTTCCGTGTAACGTATCGTTCACGTTCGTCCCTTTTTTCGTATGCATACATATTTACGTACACGCAACACGCGCCGCGGAAACACAAACGAATATTATTAGTCGCTGGCGGGTTCGGTATCGTAATTTCGAAATGGGCGGTTTGTTCGAAGTACGTTCGTCGAATCGATTCCCGAGCGCGGAATATCGTACGATTATCGTTTGTGCGCTGGACGTGTCTAATTACGGTTTCCGATCGATTACGGTCATATTTCGTTCGGCGTAACGACGGCGGGTGTCCTCTAGACGATACGAAACTCTACCGCGTATGAAACAACGGCGTATCGCCAACGATAACTGCACGTTAATTGGCCGGTATTACGGCGACGTTCGTTTCGTTTTCGGATTTTTCGAAAAACCAAGTCGTGTTATTACGCCGGTAATCCGAAATTAGTTGTTTCCGTATTATCGCGTTGATCAGCCAGAGAACCTTTTTTGCGGGTTTTCTTTCCAAAGTGGAACACGCCCGTACTGTCGAGTTACCCAGATTACGCGTTTACTGGGTTCGCCGTTATCAAAATATTATTGTTATTATCAAAGGGACGATAAATTTCCGGCCCGAAACGGATTACGCGTAACGTTTATCGGCGCGCGCTTAACCTCGCCATTCCAGCGATTTCCTTCCTCCCCCGGTCCGTCGAGCTGTACGATTATCATTCGAACGTAACGTCGCCCGAGACACCGGTAACGATCGTTTATCCGATATATTGCCCTTTTATAAATACGCGTTTACGCGCTTTTTCGCCGTGTTTAAACGCGAACCACAATTATCGGGTACTGTCGTACTTGTCCACCGTTCGTATCGACGACACACTTGCGTGGGCGAATTGAAAAAACTAATCGTAGCGCGGGCATTACTTCGATGTCCTGTTTTGGCCCCAAGAACGATAATTAGAGACAAACCGGCGCCGCGGGTACTAGTTGGCGAGTTCTCGAATTTCACGTCTAGTGTCGACTAAATCCGTCACGTGAAAACGAAACGCCGTATCCCATTCGTCCGAATTGTTTAGAAAACAATCTCGATACGTAACCATTTGGTCGCGTGGTTTTTATTACGAATTTTTCCGGGTTTTTTTTTTTGTTCAATCGTTTTTTCGGAATTTTTACGTTTTATTTCGCCTCGTACCGAATAATTTCGTTACTTTAATTCGTTTCGTTTACATTGCGCGCACGCACGTATACTTCGTACGCGCGAACGGTTCAAAATAAAATCGAATATTTATTGTTCGACGGGGTGTTTTTACGTTTTCGTGTTTTACAAATTGTCCTCTTCAAACATCGTTTAATCAATTTCCGTCGCGATAACGGTAATAATAAAAAAAACGTCGCGTTCCGTTCGTAACGCGCCATTTATGTTTTTTATAGTACCACTAAAAACGTTCCGAATCAAACGGCGCAAAGCTTCCAGCGAAAATTTCTTTCCGTTTAAGAAGCGCAGGTACACGTCACCGCCGATATTTTCTTTCGCTATCTGACAAATACCACGAATTCGCTTACCGCCGTTTCTTATCGATACCCCTCCGACTGTCAATTATTTCCATAATTACTTTCCGACGTTCCGTCGTTTTTTTCCGTTCCAAATATTACGCGATTTTACTTCGCCAACCGCGTCGGTCGAGGAAATAACCGAGAATTATTCGCCGATTGGTTCTTGTCGATTTTCGTCGGTGTCATAAATCCCGAACGACGATAGTAATCTCGACGCAATAACGTACACGACGGCCAATTTTATTCGAGAACTATCGAATTCATTAACCGAGTCAGTGGCGTACTTAGACCCGAATTTCGGGGGGGGGTCGGTTAATTTTGAAAATTAATATTTATATATATCGGCGGATGACCCCTAACGAAACAAGACGCGTTATAAACTTCAATAGGTTATTCATTTTTAACGAACAATTGTACCGCGATTGAAAAATATTCGAGTTTTACGTTATTATCGATTAAAAATATTCGTCTCGTCAGAAATAAATTTTTCCTAAAAATTTCGGGATCATCCTCCCCCCCTGTTCGTACGCCACTGAACCGAGTACTTACCCTACGCGTTTATTGGACCGATTTTATTGCCCGGACCACGGGGCGACGCGTTCGGAACGCGACCCAAGCAGACGTCGGGGGGTTTCGTCGATCCGTCGACGTAATGTAATAATCGATATCATCCGTTAAGCGCGATTCCTAGCCCCGTTGTCGAAATATTTCGTTTTCGAATTTGTTCGCGTTTTTAAATCGGACCGTACTATACGTATTTACAGGAACGTAATTAGCCAATTGTTCGTAACAAACAAACAATAAACTTCCGTTTCCGATACATCGGAGGGTGTTTTTCGAACAATTCCGGTTCGTTTTTGTTATTTGTCCACAGATTTACGTACGCGCGTCGATATAGTGTACTTACCTTATGAAAAAAATTAACGTTTTCCGTCGGCGTTATATGGTCGTATCGTGACTTACTATATATTAATAAACCATATATATATATATATAAACGATAAAAGTTGAACGCGCTGTTCGAATTTACGGTTTTACGGGCGTTATTATTTTATTGTTTCCGAGTTCTTCGGCGAAGCGATTCGAAACTCGAACGATTTTAGATGGGACACGGTGCACTTTTAGCGGCACCGTGAACGTAAAAAGCGGACAAATAAATTCCGACGAAGCGGATCGAGTTTCGAACATAACGAAAAACCCGAACTCGGCTTATTTTCGACGGCGATTCAACGAGGGACTATTATTTCGCGCAATAACGGCGGAAACGTTTTAGTCGTGGAACGCGATAAACGCGTGCGTTTTACGCCGGAGGTCTATCGAACGTACGCGAATGAAAATCGGGACGAAATCGGCGTACACGCGATATCTACTCGCCACAATAATGTTTACGCGACCGGCGCCGTAACATCGTATATCGGTTACGCGCTCGCGTTTTCGGTTCGGAGCGCTTTTTATCGCGTTCGGCGCCCGCCGTCGTCACACGCCATTCGCTGACGGAAATAATTACCGCCGCCGACTCCTTTGTCGGAACCGTTCGAGCCGTATTGATTTCCCATCGGGACGAACTTCGTGTGTAATTCCTCCGTACCGAAAAATGCCCGAGAGGGTTCGGGGTAACGATACCGAGCGCGGCTTTTTCGTTTCGTTCGTCGTCGTATTTATATTCGTAAGTAGTATTGGTAGAAAGCAACGTGAAATTATATTCGTAAATACAAAAACGAACGCTTAAGAAAATTTCGTCGTTCTTGAACAATACATTTCGTTTCCCGAATAATATATATATATTTTTTTTTTTCGTTCTTATCTCCGTTATTATAATTTCGTAATTAAAATTATACACACACACACACGCGTATATTATTTCGCTTAATTTTTCGCGAATAAGGGTTTCGTAGTACATATTAATTACCGATTTCGATAATAAAATACAATATAATATTTAGTGTTATGGTGTCCACGACGAATGTATAATATATTATTTTCGTATAATTATATATGATACATTTAATATATATGTCAGATAATCACGCTATCGTATTATTATTATTCGTTTCGTCGGTTAATAATAATAATAATAATAACGAAAAATATAAAATTGTTCTAGACGATCGATTAAAATTGTTTAATTAATCGGTTCGAACGGCGGCTGTACAAAGGAAAAACGCGTACACTAAAATAACGCGTCTATATATAAATATATATATATGTTAATATTAATTTACAATTTAACAATTTTCGCGCGTTTAGAGCACAAAAACGTATATATACACAATATAGCAATATAGCCGTTGTTCAAATACGCGCTGGAAACGGATGGACGTGTGCTCGAGGTGTAGGCGGAATATTCGTCGTGCAGATAGGCGACGAGGGTACGATTTGCCGGAGGATCGGACGTTTTCGCGATGAAACCGTCGGACTTCCGGCCGCGTATCGAATCGTCTAGATGTATTTACCGCGATCGAATTTACGTACGCGGGCCGGTTAGGTTCATTCGCGCGCACGGCGATTTTCGTCCGAAAAAAACGACCTTCCGCTTTACGGTCGCGTTCTCTAGTCGCTAAAGGGTACGAGGAGATCGAGCGATTTTCACTGTTCGCCCGCCAGACATTTCGGGCAAACGCGACGCCGTCGACGGTGTTGTGGTGGCCCGGGCGGTTCGTTTAGACAATACGGAAACCGCCGCAAACCAAACGTCGACGCGGAATTAATAGAATTACCCGATCGACAGTGACACGTCGGAACGTTCGTAATAATAAAAAAAAACCCGACAAGGTCGAACACGACACCGCGGAATGAAATCATTCGCCACCCACCCATGTTCCGACGAAAAGGGATCGCGGTCGTTTGTTTTTTTTTTTATAGGGGTGTAAATGTAGCGGCGCCGTTTCGCAAGCCCGACGCGATCATATTTTTAGACTGAACGCGTTGTTCGACTTATCAAACCGCCCCGTGACGGTAATTATACCGTACGTTTCGTCGGGTCGATCGACGAAATCGATTTAATATCGCCAACCTTCGTGACGTTACCGACGGTCGAACGCGTACATTTACACATTTGCTCGTAGAATTCCCCCTAAAATACTTACGCGCGCGTAAATGTATAATAAAAAGGCCCGAATAACGTTGGTAACTAAGGCTAATAAACGCGACGATGTTTCGGACGAAAAACGTCGACTTTTAATTACTAAAGAAACCGCGGATACCGTCGAAAAATGGTCCCCGCTGTTTTGCGGCGCAAGTTACTTACTTCAGCCAGGCTGGACGGCACCCGCGGACGCCGTTTGTTTTATTTTTGTTCGAGGATACTGCTAGCGCGAATACCGAGCGCGTCCGGGCGAGATCGTTGTTCTCGTTCGCGAACTCGACGACGACCGTTTCACTTACCGTTCACGACCGGAGCAACACGCGCGTGTAAAGCTCCAGAAAGCGGCCCGGAAATAAAACGTAACGCGTTTACCCAATTTGATATCGTCGACGGAATTCGTTTCGCGATCGGTTGCCCGTTGTCCGTACTTCAGTTAACCGCCGGGTGTATCGACGACTGTTTACGTCGTCTACGCGGACGATTACGCCAAATACCTATATCGCGAGCACCGAACGAAAACGTAATCGATTCTCGGCGTTAAAACCGACGGCCGCGCGTAATTTCCCTTTTCGGCCTCCGCGAACGAATAAAATGTCCCTAACAAATTGTCGGGGCGTTCGCGTAACAAATACGCCGGTAATTATATACGAAGCGCGGATTGTTGAACGATACCGACGGACGACGGACGCTTGGCGTGTACGACCGGAACGAGACGAACGTAGTTATAATAGTATTACGATTAGAGTGTCTATAGATTAGACGCGTCGTCGAAACGTCGTTCGTATTCGCACGGAAAACGCGTTTTTCCACAGTCGGTAGGAACGAAGCTATCCGCTGGTGTGTATATCGGATTCGAGAATAAATTATTTAACGTGACATGTACTACAACCCCCCTCCCCCACGGTCCCCTCATTGAAAGAAATAACAGAGCGAGAGACGTAAAATGGAAATCTAAAATATAGAATCGTTTGCGGATTGATTCGCGTTTAAAAATCTTCGGCCACCGAAGCCGGATGTGGGACACGGGTTGATGACGGTGATCGTCTAAAGAGGACCGTCCAAGGGTCCCCGGGAACGTTTCCGGTACCGTCGATTTTTCCAACAAATTTTCAAACACTTAACAATGTACCTAATAACGTTCTAGGAAAATTGTTTAAATCGTACGTCATTTTTTTTTTTTTTTCGTAAAATTAGGAGGGGGGGCGCCCCAA
>JAIPRN010000559.1:0-77829 GCA_025469175.1 Geopemphigus sp. TES_GeoC_2020
CGATATACCATTACGATACGCGTACTTACAGATCGATTTTCACCGGTGCCGGATTAATAATTATTATCGCACCTGAGAAACGCGTGTATATACCACACACACGCGGACGCAAACATACACGTCGCACGGTCGGCCGACGATACGCGGGGGATAATTAGCGGAAACCGTAACGCGACAACGCAGGCCGCAACCCTATTCTCGCGGCGTCGCGTCCGACGATATAAATTAACGTTATTTATTGACACGGTGATCGAACAGGACCACCGGTGGCCGCCGGGGCAACCACGCCGGTTGTACGTATGCGTATTGTAATATTGTAATCGTTGTTATTATTGTCGTCGTTGATTGCGGGGTTAGGCGATACGCGATTGGTATTGTTTGTATTCCGACGTAGTGACGTTGTGTGTTTACGGCGTATAAGTGACGTATCGCGTTGCCGGAAACAAACGACGGCCGCCGGGGCGGGGAGGGGGAGTGGTGTGTGAGAAAAAGGGCGAAAACCGATCGGGTTTTGAAAATCATACGTGTACGCGAGAACGATTTCGTCTGATCATTCCCTACGGCGGTTACGTAGTTAACGGACGTTATTATGTCGGTGATATATTGTATTCGCGTTTCGTTCTTTTTTTTTTTGTTTACGCCTAACGATTTTGTTTCTTTTGTTACCATTTTATACGCCCTCGTGAACATTCTAATACGGTCAATAATTAGCGTACGAAAAATGTCGAACGATCGCGGACGAGTCGATAGCGTTTTCGGGATAGTTGATTTCGTAGCCCGAAAACGTATTTCTCATTCGTTTTTGGAAAATCGGAACGGATAAAAGTATCGGGGAGAAGAAAACGTGGTAGAGTTGTCGGGCTCGACCGTTGGACCGGACGTGAATCGAATTTCGTGATCGGAAAGCGTCGGACCGTACCGCGAAAAAACAAAAACCGAATTTCGCGTTTGTATTCGGAATCATTAATTAGGCTAATAAAATACGTCGCCGTACGAAGTTTTTGTAAATCTGACGTGTTCGAGCGCGCGCGATATTTAACGCGTTATTCGGTACGTTTATATATATACGGTACGGCGTTATAGGTACGATCAATCATAATAATTGAACTATGACGCGGGACATGTGTTAGCTGTGTGCGCTCGACTTCTAGAGAAACCTTATACCCTCCGAACGAAATGAGGCCTGACATCCGCGCTTTACCGTGTTCGGGTAATTATAGTTAATACGCCAGCGCGTTATTTACGTCCATATTATTTTCGAAACAAAAAAAGAAACCAACGGTTTTCGAACGGCAACGACCCTCGGCCGTGTACCACGTGCGGTAAACGTTTTTACACGCGGCGAAGTTCGTCTACGTACGTTTCACGAACCACGGATATCGAAACGATTTGTGCGTTCTACGCGCCGCAATGGATTCGCACCGGGACGATAACGCGTGCCGTTCGGCCGACGAACGATTTTAGTATAAAATTCTGTCACCAGAGGCCGTATTTTACGCTACACGTGGTTTCATGGAAGAAAATATGAATCGGTAGGCGGCTGAAAACCCGGTCGACGAACGTTCTACGTCGGAAAGCTCGTCGAATCGGCACGATTTTATCATTTGTCGCGTACGCGAAAATAAACGCCATATCCGAATGTCGCCGTTTCCCGATTTACGTTCAACGTATTTTATTCGCTCTACGTAGCCCCACATAAATCGATATCGTCGAATTTAATCGACGGCGCGTCGGTAAATGAAAAATAACGATAATTCGTATCGTAATTTCGACGTAAACGAACAAAATCGTCGCCGCGTGAATGTTTTTTGTTAACCGGTTTCGCGACGTTTAACCGTCGTGAGGTATTTCTCATCCGACAAAACGTCGCGCGCCATCTGTCGTTTACTTTATCAATCGATTACCCGACCGTCGCTATTTACCCAATTTTACGCCGTCGCCGTGTTTACACATTTCATCTTCGCTGTACGTAAGTAATGTACTCGTTATGGTTTTATGTATATATATATATTTATACGAGATTTCGTACGCACGTAACTGTGCGCGTATAACATCCTTACCGTTTTCGATCGGCCGTTCGTAGGGTCAGGTGTTCGTTGGCGAGTAAATATTTCACGCGGTCCCTAAACGTTCGCGCACGAATTTCGAACAATCACGTTCAAGATGTTTTCGTATCGCACAATAATATCGCCTAGATCGCCGCGTGTATCAGACTTTTCCCAATCCACGTAAACGGCGAAATAGCTTTGTTTCTACGGAACGTCGCGTGCTACGTTTGGTGCGTTTCGTTTTCGCGGGGGTCCGTTAGAAAACCATTCGCGGGAAAAGAAATGTCGAAAACCCGTTTTCGCCTTTTTCCGCAATAATCACGCGCGCTCCCAAATAATAAACGACGTTTATATTTATGACGATCCCCGGGACCCGTCCAATCGCGGCCGACGACAAAGCCAAACATACGGAACGGCCCCAAAGGGTTCGTGTCCCGTCCGAGAAGAACAATATTACGCTTGTTTCCGGATTTCGTCGAACAAACAACCGGCGACGGCGGCGTCGGACTTAATGAAATCCGGTCATTTCGCGCGCGCGCGTACTCGAAACGTGATATCGTCGCGAAATTGCTCCGGGGACGTGTTCGACGACATGTTTGGAGAGAGGGGAAATCAAAGAAATCCCGTCAAAACCAAAATACCGTTTCGGTATCGTCGGTCCGTTTTTTTTTTGGTATTTTCGAACGCAGGAAATTGCGCCACGATTTTTTACGCGCAAAGGGTGCCGTCGAAACGAACTAAACGAAAAGATTTTTAATAAAAAAAATCGGTTTCCACTATTATAACAGAACGAATCGCGAATATATATATATATATATACATAAAAAAGGGACTGCCGGTGACCTCAATTCGCGCTATATTTGCTACCGCGGCGGTTCAAAAGAACGTTATAATTTGATGAAATAATAAGTACGAACAAGGGAGACCGAATATTATTAATTTTTCTTTTACGGTCGCGTATTGCCCACCACCACCACCACAATCCTCACCCCATTACTGACGAGTTCTTTTTGGGCGTGCGCACGACGCACGGTCTTTTGAAGCGGACGGACGGGAAGAAGACGGTAAACATCGTCGTGGCGCGGAAAACGGCGAATCGAAAGAGATTAATTTTAATACGCGACTACGATGGCCAGGGTGTGTCGGACCGGATCGGGCGTGCACGGGCGAACAAACGCGGCATAAAATAATTGTTGCCGATCGGCTGAACAATAATACACCGGTCCGAGATTCGGTTGCCGTGCGTGTGGACGCCGAGCCCTCCTACGCTCCCGCGTATCCCTTTTTTGGACATATTGTCCTACGTGATCTTTTAAGGTCACCGCATCTGTTCGGTATTAAAAGAGGGATTATTATTCGTAATAACACTCACCGTTGGTCGTCGACGGAATACGTCAGTGTGTATATGTATAAACGTATAAACGTATAAATGTATATATATATACACACACACACACACACACACACACGAAACGCGCGCAAACAACCTCGGAAAAATGACGCAAATATCGAGTGGCTAAGGGTCGGTGGAGTTTTCGAGTCGGACAATGAACGGCGCGCGGGCGGGTTTAAAACACAATGAGCGCGGCGCACCTGTTCGCAGACGGCCGCAAAGTTTCGATCAAAAGAGGATAGGAAAACGTGGCGGACGATGATAATAACAGCGACGACGACGATCGAAAACCCGAGAGATCTCACGAATAGCTACTCGGATTTTGTTCGCGTACAGTTCGGATACGGCGACGCTCAAAAACGAGTAAATATTATATGGCGTATGTATGAGTATATATATATACGTGATATACGTGAACCGATAATTTTCATATATATAGCGCACGACCACGTGACCGCGTCTGTTTTCGATGGTGTCGACCTATAGATATCGTGCATGATAGGCAGTGACCGTAAATTGGCCGAAAACGTCGTTTCTTTATTACGATAATGCGGGACAAACGAGCGGTGTACGTATTTTTGTTCCGTCGATCGGTCCTTGGGGAGACGCTAAACACGCATCGGCCGCGTACGTGTGTGTGTGCGTGTGTGTGCGCGCGCACAGTCAGTTATACGTCGGACGAGGACCGATGAGGTGAAAAAAAAAATTTACGAAAAAAATAATCCCTTTCCGCGCGCGACGGCGGAGGAGGGTCGTCGTAGTCGGGTGAGTTGCTAGCTACGTGCCGAGGGCCGACGGACGAAATTTAACAATAGACGCGCGGCGACGACTACGGCGAAGGCGACGAGTACGTGTGTGCGCGTATACGACGTACGGCCCCCGAAAGTCGACGGTGCACGGCTATTAGTGAAACGTAACGGACGAGGAAAAAAAATCTAGTGAAATATAACCCCTCGTCCGTGCGCGTATTACGTGTAAGTGTGTACACATTTGTGTGTGTGTGTGTGTGTATAGTACTCGGCTGTTTCCCTTCGCGATCTAGTCGTCGACCGTTGTTGCAGGTGCGGAACGAGACTATAAAATATATACAAACATAATGTACAGCTCGTGTATGTGTGTGTGTGTGTGTGTGTGTGTGTACGACAGGGACCGAAAACGAATAGCGATTACGTTGCGGGCCGAACGACCCACGGACGACGGTGAAGGGATGAAAGCCAGTATATACGTACGTGTTGTATGATATATATATATATATATATATATATATATATATATACAGGTGTCCCGCGGAGATCTGACGAAACGCCCATATACCCTTTGTTCTATTCGATATTTCACGATTCGGTTGTTTTCCAACAATTACTACGACGTACTTGCCGTAATTTGCGACAATAAAAACGAAAACATTTATTTCGCGACCATCGTCGTTTTTCGAATAAAGTTTTCGAAAAAATATCGAAGTCGGTAATAATAAAACGTTCGGGTCGGTTTATTACGTCGATAATATTTTTTCCGAATAAATCGAACGCAACGTTTTACTGGCCGCCCGGTTGCGCGCGTTCTCCGCCGTGTACGATTAATGGTAAAGAAATCGACGTCGAACTTCGAAAATAATCGATCCGTTTCTCAAAGTCGACCAACAAATCTAAAACGCAATAGCGAACGGTTCTAAAGTAATTATTATTACTATACAAATTTTAATTTTTAATCGAACGAAACAAAAGTTCTTACGTGTGTTAGATTTCGGTGGGACACTGTGCATGTATATATTGTTGCGTTTGCTCGTGCATGCGCGCGCGTTAATGTATACGACGGGGTCGGTTTTCGCTGGGACGATTGTGACGAAGAGGGTTTTAGGGTGGCGTGTAAAAGACACCCTTTTAGTCCAATATCGTATCGTAATTAACCGTATAACTTAACGTTTTTACGTCCGACAAATAATAATTAGTTTTCGTTCGTTATTCGTTCAATCGTCGACACAACGTGACCGAAACCGCGGAAAGTCCTCTGGAGGAATAATAAATGCACGTATAGAGCGAACGTCTCGGGAAAACCGGTTCGGTAGTATTCGGATTTTGCGCGTTCGAAAATCGGTTAGACGTTAAACACGAAACGTACGTGTACGTCGTAATCTTGCTCCGTCCGAGCATATATAGGTATCAATATATTGTGCGGTATCGCGTAGGCCGTCATCACGTGTATGTTGCAGGTGCGGGACGGGACCGACGAGGGGACTACGCGTAGAGGGTCTGACAGGGCATAATGTTCGGGCGTTTGCAGAGGGTGGATAAGTACGCGTATACGTCGCGTACGTGTATATTAAATAGGCGGTGGCGTATGGGCGGGTAGATGATCTTTCGGGTAACGACGCGCGCGCGCTTTTGAAATATTTAATAACCCGCTAAACGTTACGGCGAACGCGACGTTACGATAATAAATCGTGCCCTCGGAACACCGCCGTCTCGTCGCGTAATATTATTGTTCCAGCGGGCGTACGAAAGTAATCGAACGATTTTGGACGAAACCCTCCTCGGCCGCGTTCGTCCGTGTAATTTCGTTTTTAGGCTCGCTGTATGCACGGTTATAGTTGGCAATCGAACGATTCGACCGCTCTAATACGGTTCGTTTTATCGCAATTCGAGCGCAAACACCCGCATCAATCGTGGTTCGTACGCTTATATGGACGAACATCCCCGCGTCGCGAACGTTTATTTTTAATTACTGGACGCGCGTACGTGTCGAAAATGCGAATCGTCTCGACACGAGAACAGCCGCATACACATTTATTCGGAGTGAAATTTTATAAAAAAATGTCTTCGCGTTCGATCTGAAAAAAATCGTCGACTAAGTACGTGTATATCGTTAATTTATGATAGTGCACGTTTTATTGTCCGTAATACAAATCGCCGAAATAAATGGAAACTCGACGCGTGTGATGATTGGCTGTCACTGTGCCCTTCGCGTATTCGAATAATAAACGTAGACGCTTCGCGGCGTACGCTAAATATTACGTTCGAAAAACGGCGTCGAGGACGAAAATGGTATACACATAGCGCGTCGTATGTACCCAATCACCACGGAGAGCGCGTACAAATATAATAGACATATATTGTGTGTGTACGATGCAGGCGGTTTTTGCGGGGGTGGTTATGGCGTGCCGGGGCTGGCGGAGGTCGTGTAAAGACACCCTTTTACTCTTACGCGTCGGGCGCGTAACGCATTATACGAAATTCGTGTACAAAAGAAACGACCCCGTGTAAGTTGGGTCACGAGCAGGAGCCGGTCTCGCGTACGGGCCGCGGGGGTAACAACGGGAAGAGGGTCGAAACGTGCGACCGCACGTTTTCATTTAGTATTTATTTATTTGTTTTTTTTTCTTTTTAACTTTTCTACTCCCTCGGTGTCTCCGCAGTTCTGCCGTCCGTCGACAACGCGATTACGTACATTACGGATACACGACTGTTGTTGCTGTTGCTGCGCAGTTTTACAAACGAAGTTTACACTATACACGAACGGGCACGAGAAAAAAAACGACGTTGTTATATATTTTCAATACCGCGTGGCGTTCGCGATTTGCCGTATTGCTCTCTACATATTTCTAATTTTGTATATATATGTGTGTGTGTGTGTGTGTGTGTGTGTGTAACGGATGTAACGAAGTGATCGCGTTGGTAAATCGCGTTTTTAATTTGTTTCGTGTCACTGACTGTTTACGCTACTTAACCGCGCGATAAAAGGCTACCGTTGTTTTTTTTCGCGAAAAACACGAAGTTTTTAACGACCCGCGGACATTTCGCGTGTACGTGGATTTTCTATTTTTTGGGTTCGATTCGCGCGAATTACGTCCGTTGGTCATTTGACGGAGGACGGCGTAGGGACGCCGTTGCCCCCCGAGGAACAATAATAAGCGGTTTTAGAAATGGCGGGGGAGGGGGCAAAAGTATGTATTTCAAAACCGAAACCGTTTGTCGTTCGAAATACGGCGAATAATCGTTTCGTTCCCGGAATGTCGTGACGTTCGTGCCGACATAGACCGTCCGTTTGACGTCGTGAACTCATAACCAAAATTCCAATAAGAACAGGCCGGCCGACTTGAGTAGCGATTTAATAGTGTTTCGCGTAGCCGGTAGCGTCGTTGGTAATTCGCGTACGAATTATAGAGGGCTTACCAGAAGCGCGACGATTATGAAAAAATACTATATTTTGACGAATGGGAACGTCGGTCGGAAAACCGAGACTTCTTTTTTATTTTTTTTCGTGCCGATTCCGACGGCGGCGCGGGGAGGACGGCTCGTAAAATATTTAATAAAATCGGCCGTTCCGCCCCGTCACTACCCGTCTCCTTTCGTTTTATTTTGCCCGGTAGCCGTAGGCACTTAATTCGTTAACGGTTCGCGGCGGAGCAAAAATAATAATAAAAAAAAGTACATTTTATGTACGTACGACGCGTACACTGCATCGGTAATTGGCGACAGAAAAAATACGATTTTTTTGCCCGCAATTTGTTGTGTGTAGGTTCGTATTTTTCCTTGCCCTCGGGCCGGACGTCGTATTCATTTGTACAACGGCGCCGTTTAATTATATTCGTAAGGTTCGTGAAAAGGTCCGTACCGGTGTGTGTGTGTGTGTGTATACGTCATATACGTTTCATTATCGATATGAACGGCGATAGTTTGGTACGGAATTTGAATAATCATGATTCGTTCGTATCGACGAGTAACGACAATCTCGTAATGTTCTCGATACCGATTGTTTTTTTTTCTGTCGCGCCGGTGGATACGTACACCGAGTGTAAAATCACGAAATCACCGTGCGATAATGTACGACGCGAGTGAGCGCCGTCGCCGAGAAAACCGTTTGAACGCGGGCGGACTGGAGGGAGAGGAATTATAATGCCCTTCTACATTGAAAAACGTATTTCGCGAATAACAGAGAGTTGTGTTCGAACGCGTTCGAATCGGACGATGGACGACACGATTCGTAAAGTACGCGCGACGTTTGATCCGTTCGCGTACGTTAGGCACGCGCGATTTACATTTTGTTCTTATCGAAATATCGTCTGTATGTAATCCGACGGTAATTGTGGAGAGAAATATCGATTCGCGCGCGCGAGTTATCGACGAAAATTTACATTTTTTTGGTGCTCCGTGAAATTCGCGCGTTCTTATCGAGGCGACGTATGTTTGCCTCCTAATTCGTACACGTTACGGTTTTCGCGTAAAATGCTCCGTTTTCAACGGAAAAATATAACGTTCTTCGGTTTTTTGAATTTCGTCGCCGTCCGTATTTATTATTAACGCGTTCGCCATTCGACCATCGGCCACTAGCCGTAAAACACGCCGCGAAAAGTATCGGCGAACGGTTACGCGAAATGTTACGAAATGTTCGCCCAGCTGACCGAATGATAACGGACGATGTTGCGATCGTCGTCAGCCGACGGCACGACACGCACGTTGGTTACGCGCTGCCGGTGCCGTGTGTACGGTCGTCAACTACCGTACGGTACTTACTGTTCGTTAAATGTCAACCGTCGAATGAAACGGACTTGGTGGACGGGTAGCCGGCCGACCGACCAATAGTCGAACGGCGCACGGAACACGCGTACGCGTCGCAATAAGACGCGCGTTGCGTAACGGCAGATTAGCAGCGGCGCGGCGTCGTCGTCCGCGATCGTTATCTCCGCGTTTTCGGGACGTCGAAACGGCGGCGCCGTCCGCCGGTGCGACAGAGCGTAGGGAACCGTAACGCGACGACGGCGATTACAAATCGCATTATGCGCGACGACCCTTCGCGCGTTTTAATTATTACGTTAAACGCGGTACACGGGCATTGGGGTCGGCTAAACACGGGTAAAACGTTTCTTTTGTCGCGCGCAAAGGTACAATGGGTACCGCCGTCGTTCGACGTGACGTTTATCGCGCGACTCCGGTTCGTTTATCGCCTCGTAATCCGGAATATTATCGTACTTTCGTAAACGTGGGCCCGATGTCGAAAAGAGTTAATGTTATTTGTTGTCGTGTTGTCCGTCGTCCCGTACGCGTTTTTCGCCTATCGGGTTTCGAACACGTTTACGCCCCGTTCCCCGCTCGCGTCCCCATCCAATTCCCCCAACCGCCCAAATTACACCACTCGGCGCCGGCGAAGCGCGGTGGGACAATAACGAAAACAAAAAAAGATTAGCGTAGAAAAAAAAGAAACAAATTGTAACGGAAGTACCGCGATTGAAACGTTGACGTACAGTATACCGAAATACAAAAAGGAACGATTTGTTTTCGACATTTTCGTATTCAATACCGATATAGCTATATTTGTGTTGACGGTGTTTGTTGTACTTAGGTGGGAATTGTCCGTATTGTCAATACGCACGCACGGAGAAAACAGTATTATTTTCCCGATGGACGAATGGAATATTGGAAATTCGATCGAATGAGACGTAAACAATAATTATTTATTTTTTCGAACGATCGTGTCCAATTCACCTCCCGAAACGACGGACCAAATCATTTGTTTAAAAGTCGCGTTTCTATCTCCGAGAATACCAAAAATCGACGTCGTCGGACGTAACGTGGTGTTAATATACATTTAATAAGCGCGTTTATCGAAGACGACGGTTTTACACGCATTATCGACCACGGGAATTAGAAACGAAAGCCGGATAGTTTGCAAAATACGTAACGTCGCGAAAAGCGATCGGTTTATGTCCTTTACGTCGTCACGTCCACGTTATCGTCGAGTTCGGCCTTCGGCTATTGAACAGTTAAAGTGGAAAAATCCCGTGGAATATTTAGCGTTTCTCGGGGTTTCGCGTCGAAGTGTTTCGACGCGTCGACGGTGTGGCGACCGAACGGTTACGGTCGTTTCCATTCGCGAGAGCGCAACGGCGAAATCTCGGGTCACCACCCGGCGCTTGTAACGAGCGTACCGGTAATCAGCCGTGACGCGAAAGTCGATCGGATGGCGGCCGGCGTAAGTGGCCGCGAATGTCTGTCGGGACGTACTCGTCGCGACGTTATCCGACGCGCCGCCGCGGCGATATACGCGCGCGGTAATTATATTCGGTTTCGCCGTTTCGCGTGACGCGTTCTTATCACGTCGCCCGGAATCGAATTACGCTAAACACACCGGGCGCGCGCCCTCCTGTGTACGGTCGGTTTATAATCATGTTGTCACGGCGGAACACAACGGAACGGACGGCCGGCGAATATACGCTTTCGCGTACACACAAATCCCACGTGTACCGGGCCAGATAAGAGAAAACCCTTTCGCCCCGGAGAAGACGGCGAATTATGCAAATGTAATCCCGGCGGGCGGCGTTTTAACGACGCGGCGGCGTCACGCGGTTCCGCGAGACACAGGACGCGACCGTATGCGGGCGAAATCCCGCGGACTATACAACCTAACCGAGATCTCGGGAGACGAAAAAGAGACGACGAAAATATCGGCTAACCCCGTCGCGGAGGTTAACTTTTTAAGACCCGGCGTTTTTCCGTTTTCCGACGGATTAAATCCGAACAATTACCCTTTCCGATATCCTAACGAGGTACGCCGCCCTCACCCGCCTGGTATTAAATTAGGATTACGTTGTCAAAGGTGCCCCCTCCCATGCCCCCAACTGAAAACACGGCTCGTGCCGTATTCTTTCTTCGCGCCGCGGCCGCCCGGAAGGCTTAAGACGGCGGGAAAAACTTTCGTAACTGTTATCGGCCAACCGTGTTTTTCGTTCGCCGTAAACGAGGCGATTTCTTTCGTTTCGCCTTTTACCGCCCCACCCCACACCTTATCCACGTCGTTTATATACGACCGACGGATCGTATATATATATATATTATTAGTATTACTGTTGTATAAACCCTCCGACCCTCCACTCAACCATACACGCCGTACCACACCGGCGAGATATTACGCGAACGACACACCGTATTTTATTCCGGCAAAAACGTTAAGCGACGGCGGCAAATCTGGATTACTCCGCGCCGTAAAGTGTTTGCCGAATAATTCCCTGGCTATGCGCGCCCGTGTAATTCGGGGCACCGGATACAAAAGACGCGGAGCAGCCAGCACCACGTGCCCGAGGAAATACGTAACTACTACATTTGTACACAGTCACGCTACGTCGTATGGGCGAATCGCGAACATTCGCAATTCGGTCGCAGATGTTCCCCTACCCCACCCACCACGGTTTACAAAAAAAAAACCCCGTAGACGGACCATAACCGTTTCGGTTAACGTCCGACTAACGTGTCCGCCGTACCATCCGCCAATTGTAAACAAAAAATTGTTAATAAAAATTAAAACGACAAAAAATAGGCGCGTGTTTATTAACGTTTAATCGGACATATGGACGGAGAAAAGCGACGGAACTTTTAACGGAAAGGAAACCGCTGTTCGACGAAAAATCAATTACGGTCCGAACGGAATGTTCCCTCTGCTACTCGTCGAATTCGAACGCCGTATTCATTTTTCCTCGATTTATTAAGTTTTCGTTTTGTTACACTCGAGCGCGACGGGATTTCGAATACGATTAACGTTACTACGGCAATAGAAATATATAAACGACGAAACCGGTGCGGATAATACGAGTAGTTGAATGACGAACATAATTTCGAGGAAGACGATATATTAACGCGAGTATTTTTCCAAGTGGCGTATTACGAACGCAATCCCCAGTTTATGGCCGTCGAAGGCGCGCGCGCGGGCAGGGGAGGACGAGAAAAGAAACATCAAATTACAAATGTAACGAGTCGGAAAATCGTTACGGGGCGTCCGAAGTGTAATAAATAAGACGACGAAACGCGATTAATTGGAATTTTCGAACGCCGATATAAAAACGTTAATGACGGTTCCGATAGTTGGGACGAACGCGTAGAAAATTGTCGTTTCCGTTTTAACGAGGTCTTCTCTGTTAAGTGCCCGCTCGCGGGGCACCGAGACGAGCGCATAGCACGATCATATCGCCGCCGTCTTACGGTTAATCGTCGGCGCGACGCGGCCATTTACGGCGCGAACACGTGGAGCCGGACCGACGGAATACGTTGGACGACCGCGTTCTCGAATATCGAACCGTCGAACGCTTTTGTTACTTCATGGACGGACGACGCGCCACACTTATTTATGTCGACGGCGCGACAATAATAATCGTCGTTACCGTCGGCGGCCCGTTACGATAATACTGTACCGTACGCGCGTTTTAAAAGCCATTGGCTATTTTCCCTTTCGCCTACCCCGTCCCCGTCTGATATAACCTCGCGAACGACATCGCCAAACGCAATACGCGATACTTGTCGGATTTTTTGTTTTTTTTTTTGGGTTGGAAACGAGCGTCCTCTTTAACGACGATCCCGTTGACCGATTGAACGAAATATCCGTTGTATTCCGCTAGTTATTGTCCGAGAAACTTTGGCGGGTCTTCGGAAAAGCGGCAAGGCGTTCGACAACGGCGTGTTCGACGGTTCGCCTCACTTAGGTTGTGGAAAAACCTCGCGGTTCCGAACGACATATATTTCGGCTAATATACGGATTAAATTTTTAGTCGTCGCCCTTGGTACGTTTGACCAAAATCGTCCTCGAGGATCAGACAGTGTTGGAGCGAATTCGCCATCTTAACTATTTCGTATGTTCTATCGTCGATTAATCAATTACGGCGCCACGACGAGTCCCGAACGAATATTCCACGTATATTCTCGATTATAGTTCGCCAATCGATTCCGACGTACATTTCGGACGCGGTCGTTTTCGCGAAGGGTACTGGACATTTACGATAGCGACAAAACGTTGACGATTTTCCGTTCGTTTTCCTTCCGTATAGTAAGGTTAGGTAGGTAAACGTGTAGTCGTTTGACACGCGTTTCGTGGTCGGCACGTTACGCGTACACAGTCCTAACGGTTGAACGGTAATAACGTTAATTGGGCGCCGAAAAAGACAAATACGGGCGTAGTAAGTCGATCGAATTTCACATTCGCCTCCGGTTCTCATAATTACGTTTATAACTCATCTTAGCTTCGACGCACACAACCACGCTCGAGCGAGCGATAATAATATTATATCGGTTGTAAAAGACACGTGCCAGCGTTCTTCCACTCGTTTCTCTCGCGTTCCGCCGTAATAACAGTAATACGTGTATTTAAATACGGTCCGTACGGTCTGTCGTGTTTTATACACACACACACACACACACACACACACACACACACACACACACACACGATGCATGCCATTAAGCCGACGGCGAGTTCGAGCACGTGAAGAGTTTACGATTTTAGACGCCGGGCTGTCTAACCGAAACGCTGCGGTGTATCATCGCCGCGACAAGACGAAACCGAATAAGACCAAAACGGGGTAAACGAAAATTCGGCGTAACGACGAAGAAGAAAGAGTATAGTCGAATGCGATGACGGTACGGATAGAGGAGCTGTTTACGTTTCGAACGCGGCGTTTGGCACGGCGTCCGATCATCCTTCTCCGCCGTATCGCCCGTTACGGGTTAAAACTATCGTGATATTGGTGCGCACGCGTGTTTACGGCCGGTAAAAAAATAACCAAATACGTGTATAATTTGTTCGGCCGATGGTCACGTCGCCGTCCTTAACCGATATTCGTCGGTATTTGAAACGTATTTAACGCGCGTAATTGAAGTTCGAAATCGCGGTATCGTTTCGTAAGAAAAACACCGTTTTGTTCGAGATTTTTCGATTAAAAAACACAACTACGCTCGTAAACGATTTTTTTTTTTTTTTTTTTGGTAGAATCGACGTTGGTATTATTGCTTGTCGTCAGCGGCGTACTTAAAAGGTCCGTTCGGGACGTGTTTTCAAAGCGATTTCACGACGAGATGTACTATGTTTTTAGTGACGGGTTAAATAAGACGCGCGATTAGGTTTTCTGACAACGTCGGCAACGTACCAAAATACAAAATACCCATCGCCGTAAATCGTGTATTCGAGTATAACGAAAATATCGTATTGTAATATTTCGGCGTATGTCGGTGATCAATTATACGTGTACATATCGATAACCTGACGGTGTTCGGCAAATACGTATTATATATATTCGTTTGTAAGTTTCGTCAGCGCCAAGGTACTCCCGAGTACGGATAATTAAAAATTAATCGAATCGCCAACGGATAACGCCTAAACAAATTCTCTTATTTATTTTTCGACCAACCGCTGGAACGAAATACGCATTTTGTAGCCCGACTCACAATCCATAATCGCGCGTTAATCCGTCGATTTTCAAATTCGAACGAATTTTTTTCCGCGTTTCGGTTCCCTTTAGCGTACGTCGCTGTTTTAACCGTTCCGAAATAGTTAAAAAAAAAAAACCGTATACCCTAGTCACGGAATATTTTCGTCTAATCGGTTCTGGAGTGTTGAAATATCAACTTTCGTCCACCGAAAGTACAATAATAAGTCATCACGTCGAAGATACAAACGTTTATATATATATATATACGCGCCGTGACGAGGCAATTCTAAAAATTGTATTATTTCGAGTTAAAGAAGTTAGACACCGACGGTGTCACGATATATATATATATACATATTCGTGTTTATATTTAGGACGCGTGTGATTTGTGGTGAAGCACTCGACGTCGAAACGACGAGACGAACATCGTAAACTATTAAACACGGGACGGAAAACGAACAACGCCGAGGGCGGCGGGGATTTGTTTACGAGACCGACGAAATCGAATGGACGTTAACGCGCGCGCATAAAAAAGAAATAAAACACGAAAAAACCTCTCTATTGTTTTAATTACAGTTTCGAGCCGGCGTGTAAATAAAATGTATTAACGTTTATA
This sequence comes from Geopemphigus sp. TES_GeoC_2020, assembly GCA_025469175.1. Lineage (NCBI taxonomy): Eukaryota > Metazoa > Arthropoda > Insecta > Hemiptera > Aphididae > Geopemphigus > Geopemphigus sp. TES_GeoC_2020. The sequence goes on from JAIPRN010000559.1 coordinate 15,240, forward strand.
TACGTATATACGTAACAGCCCGCGTATAATAATTATATGTATAGATCATCCGTGACGGTGTCATTAATATCAATACGCGCGAGGGGTCGACGACATTAAATCGCGTCGTGAAAAATTGTGTAGTATTTCGTTTTATATACGCGCGCGCGCGCTCGCGTGTGTATTTTCGTTTTTTGTTTTTACACTTTTATTATTAATGTCTCCGTCGACAATGTCCGTTCGTCCGTCCATTTTTTTTTTCTTTTCTCTCCGCGTTATACACTCCAGAATCCGGAACGCCGTTATTAAGACAAATGACGTCGAAAGTTCAATCTGTTAGGTTTTTTTCACCATTCGCCGGAATAAACGCGTCGTACATAATATACGTTTTCCGCACCGCGAATATTGGACGATACAGCGGCGGTATATGCACACCAACACATATACACGTTTATGTATATAATAATCATTCATCGTCGTCCGCAAAGGGAATATACGTCGTCGTTTCCCCTTCGTAAAACTGACGAACATTTTGCTCACCCGCAATACGGTTTTTTGAATAATATATATATATATAATCGATAGTTTTTCGATTTCGTACGGGAAAATAATTGTGTTCGTTCGATAAAACGTCCGAATTTATATTATAAAATTCATAAAATATTTTTATTTAAAATATTAACGTATAACGCGAATACTTATACGGTATTATCGTCAAAAACTTTACAATATTTCGAACTTTTCGTTCGATATTTTAATATTACACACACACACATGCATACATATAGATAAAGAAAGAGCGAGAGTTTAAAAATGTTTTGTGAAACGAAGGAAAAAGTACTTGGAAAGATTTATGGGTATTGTCTCTCCGTGCTGTTCTTTGAGGTGACGCTAAACATAATGGGTACTCGAGTTTCTCGATATTCTTCTTAGGAATGTCTTTTTTTCGATATCTTATTTCTATATTATTTTTATAACGAACGCCTAATATAATTTGATTCCCTAAATCGTTTCTAACGGATAATAAAAGTATACGATCTTTACGTCTTATTCGATACGCGTACGTGTTCATAAATACTTATTTTTCGGAACACAAATAATTGGACCAGAAATATACCGATGGAAAAAACGTACACGTGAAAAAAAAACCATAGGGAATGTTTGGAAATAATGACGTTGACCATTTCATTGATTTCAAAACATGAATAAAGAAACGAGAACTCCGTTGTTTACACGTAACGAAACGATCGATTCATCAACAATCTAAAATTCGATAACTTTCCAATTATTTTTGAAAATTACATACATTATTCATTTTCGCTCTCCCGCGTTTCTCCGTTACTTTTTAGTACGCTCGCGTTTACGCGTACAAATATGCGTATAATTTCGTTAAAACGAAAATTCCGCGACCCCTTCGGGGCGTGAGTTCGCCGTCCGACGTTTAACTCTTAAATCCGCCACTGCGAGCGACACGCCACGTGATTCGTTTTATTATTGCGGGCGCGCAATGAAATCTTAAACGTCAGACGGCAGAAAAATCCCCTCCGATAAAAGGCCAATTTTAGACGTAAAAAGATTAAAAAAAAAACCGCCCACCCAAACGCGCGGAGTTTAAAAAATAAAAATAAAAACGGTTTAATGTTATTCCCGTGGTCCGTCTGCTGGGGCCCATTTATTATATTCAAGAGTCGAATGTAAGTAGTATTTTTACATTATATTATTCGCGTATTTTTTCCGGTGTAATAATAATAATAATAATAATAATATATTCAGTTCGGTGGGTTTTACGAGTGCCGCCGCGCACACCGACGAGTCGCGTCGAGCGTGTATATCGCGAAACCACTTTGGAAAAATAAAGCTCGTAAAACCGCACCGTCGCCGCACCTCCGCCGTATTTTTCGTCGGCCGTTGTTGATAAAACACAAAACGACGTTCGTGTTATTTTTTTCGTTTCGCTCATTCCGTAAAATCGACGGGGACAATAAAAACGATAACCGCGTTATATATTCGTGTACGTAGTTGGCCGAGCGGTGGCGGCGCGAGGACGACGGCGACGATACTCCGCAAACGTAATGTGTGCGCGCGCGGTCGTCGTAAATTTTTTCGGGTTCGGAATAAATTAAAGATACGAAAAACGGCACCGAAAGTCCTCCGGGGAAATCCTAACCGAACGCCGTGCCCGCGATATTATTATTATTATTGGGGTTTTCGTGCATATTGCCGATGTGACGCTAGACTTTTGTCCGCGTCGATTGTACCGCGACGGTACTTTAGCGGTACGCCGCCCGAATGTAGGCGCGCTGTAATTTTCAACCTTAGGTCATTATCGAAATATTCGTTTTCGTCGAAGAAAATCGGTTTTTCGGCCGGCTATGTCATCGTTGTCGCGTCCAAGGTCACGATTTCATTTCCGCCCAAGCTATTTCGAAACGACTATGGTCGTCGTTGCCAAAGTGGTCTGCCGCCGCCGACCTTTTAACCGAGAACCTTTTAACGGACGAAAATCGTCTGTTTTACGTCGGGCTTTTCGAATAAGTTAACTGCTGCCGGAAGGACGCCGCCGCTCGATAAACTTTTACAACTGTTTTTGGCGTTCGTAATTTTATCGAGTGCGAAAAGCGCGAGCAGTTCCCACCCATTGTTCAAACGCGTTCCGCGACGGATAAAACGATTGGCGAACGGACGTCGCCGAGTTTTATTCCGTTAAACGTAAACAATATTTATTACGCGCGCCCCCTCGGTCCGTATAAAACGTAATATCGAATTACAAAACAATAGTAACAACGCCGACAGCGTAATACCGACGTACACACAAAATCATGGCACCACCACGTGTCTAGTTTATTGTTGTCTAAACATGTTTTACGGTAATATAATATTGTTTGCGATTTACGGTGTGTCGATTTGGCAGTCAGCGTCGTATAATATACGTACGCAGTCGGGCACCCTCGAATATTTACAACTCTCATCCTCCTATCCCCTGTTATTCTCAAAAAAATACGGTTACATTTAAACAAGTCCGATACGATTTTTAGGAATTTTCTCCTAATTTCGTATTCGAAAATTCATATCGCCATATCGGTTTCCTTGTTGACAATAATAATTGGAATACGGTTTGCGTACACAGTTTGATACGAGCCGCGTACAACGGTAACCACCACCGTCATTTGTAATTACACCGACAAACATCTACGAAATTTATCGAACGTTACGGGTTTTTATTGATCCCGATTTTCGAAAGCCAATTTCGCGACAATTTTAAGCGATACCGCTGTAACCAGACACGATACGAAATTATCAAATAAGCTTTTTGTTCGACAAAATCGAAAATTTTTTTAAAAACGGCGCGTTCACGATAACAAAATCGTGATAAATAACCGTTTCCAAGACGGCGATAATTTCCTCCAATATCGTAACGTTCGGGAAATGTAAATGTTACAGGAAAATACGAAACGTCGATAACGATAACAACTGGTCGATAAAGACAACGATAAATTATGAACAGGCGTTAATACTTAAAGAAAGAAGGCAATGTCTTCAAAATCTATTCAAATACAAATATATATATATATATTTATGTTGTTTTAATTTACAGGACGTATTGTAGGTAGAGCGTCTCCAACCCTCTTCCCCCGGGAAATTTCTGTTACGCTTTTACTCAACTCTTCCACTACACACCTCCTCCTTATTAAAAAGCGCCTAAATACGCCTGTAATCGTAGCGATATAATGTCGAGAATTTATATCACGGCCGCGTCGTGCATTCCGTTTTAAAACCTCGTGGCCCTGTCCGATACGTTGTTAGAATCACGTTTCCTACAACCGTCGTACGTTTCGTTAAATTATTACAGCCGTATCCCGTCGATATACAACAACGGTCGTAGCGAACGAACACAACTCCTCTTGTCAACCACTTCAAGGGTGATAAAATAAAATCCGGTCGTTCGTCCGGTCGGTAACGATCTAAAAAAAAACCAATTACTTTCAATAGCTAATACACGATCGGCACAGGAAAGTGGCACGGTTGAGGTGCCCGATCAAAATATTTACGGACGAGTAGATATTTGAACAAAATTGACCCATTACCGGACACGCCTATAACTTTAGTGTTTATCTGGTTGCTTGTTAATTAACATGTTTACGTGCCAGCAGATATTTCGATAAACACGTTAAGTGGTTTATTTTCGTAAGTTTTTTTACGAGCGGTTTTCGTAATCGGTCGCGTTCGTTCGTCGAGGTTCTTCCGTCGCCGTTTCCGTCGAAACATATTCGCGCGTTGCGGTGTAATTTGTGATGAACTAAAAATCGCGTCGGACATTTTCCCTAAAAGTTCCTTTTTGCCATATACACGGGTGGTTTAGTTTTTAAATACGTTTAAACAATATTTATATATATATATATATATATATATATATATATATATACAAATGTTCGGTAGTAATATTCGTGTAGGTTTTCCTAATGTAATTGACGAATGTCTGTGACGTTTTGGCGTTTGTACGGACGCCAGTACAATTACGCGAATTGCGAAAAATGTACGAAGAAAACGAACGTTTCGCCCGGAAAAAATTACATTAATGTGTGTGTGTGGGGGAAAGGCGCGTATTTACGGACGGCAACGCGAAGTTCCACGTCCGTTGGAACGCGTGACGCGAATGAACTTCAGTAGCGCCGCACGGTCGCCGATCGACGCGAGTACATTTCGTAACCGGTGTGTCGACGACACGCGCGTAATTCCCGACGGCAATAGTAACGGTCCGTTTCGGGCTCCATCTACCACCCCTCTTACCGTTCTTATCGCGGCCGGTTTACGTTTTATTTGCCCGAATTCTCGCGCGTTCGGTACGAACGTCCTATTACCGCGTTATAATTCCGCGTTTATAATTCGGCGCACGTGCTCTTCGCCACGTCGTGGTGGCGGCGGACACGTTTTGTTTTCGTACTTAAGAAAATCGTGTCCGGGCGGCGATCGCGCGCCCGTTGAGAAGTCGTCACGGGTGTGCCCCGGACACGTGTGGGCAGCGCAAACGCGGCGTTTCGTTAACGCGCTCGGTTTCGTTCAAATGTTACGCCGCGGCGGAGGCCGTGCAACGATGGTCCGGGGACGACCGAACGAATAGAAACGAAACGTGGAAACGTTTCGCGGCCCCGCGACCACTCACTTCGGTACAAGCGCAACGTCGTGACGACAAGTCACCGCGGATTCGTGCCCGTATTTTCAATTACGTTACGTCGTTCGTGATAAATATCGTTGGCGAACGGTCGAAAGTACAAATACAACACGCTCCGTTCGGGTCGGTACGCGAATCGCGGAGTTACCGGCGATCGGGTTAAAAGCGTTACGCGCAATGGACGAACGGTCCGATTGCCGTTTTTACCCGTCGTTAGTTTCGTGCCTAAACGACTTCCCGTCTCGACGGAACTATGCTCGTCACGAATAATTCCTGGCTGTCAACTCCGCCGAAAACTTCCACAGGAACCAGCCGGGCTCCGATTTACTTTTTCAATAACCTTATGGAAAAACCCGTCAACCATAGGTCGTTGTGTGGGCGACTTACCAGTTTCCCCTCACTGCTGGACACTTGTAAGTGTCGCAATCTCGCGTACGCCTGGCTGTACGCTGAGGCGATCGCGTAAATCGTGTGTTCCATACAGAATTCTAGACGTAAAAAAATTGTACGCACTCTTCGCCCGTCGGATATTTCTATACGCGCGCGCGGTTCGACCGGATCGTCATTAGCGCTAAGATGTGTTGTTGCCCGTTAAACATTCGGGTTCCTTTTTTTTGTTTGTTTTTTTATCAACGACCGCGTACGGTATTTTCCTCCAGGAAGTTGGAACTATCGAAATGTAAACGTTAAACGACGAAACTAGACACGCGCGTTTTGGGTACTCTTCGCTATTGATAACGCGCAAAACCGGTTTTCCCATCTATTTCCGTATGTCCGCGGTAACGCCAAAAAAAAAAAATAAACAACCTGACGTTGTTAAATACTGACGTCTAAAAAAAAAAATGTAATATTACCGGGTAATTTATTAGCGTTATTTCTAGCGACACTGCATATATATGTATATATTTATATTCTACGAATTGCCGAACTCGCGAGATTTTCGAAATTAATTTTATTCGACCACGTCGGGTACTCTTATCATGCGAATCGTACGTTTTTTTTTTAAATAAAAAAACAATTTGTCGCGATGTCCGTCGTCAAACACGATATTTGTTTATGTAAACAGCGACTGTACGGTTTCGCTATTGACAAATTTTTCTTTTTATTTATATACCGAACTAGTGACGATTAATGAATAGCAACGACGCGTGCACAACTCGTTGTCGAAGATGACGTAAGCGTACTTTGTTGGACGAGTCCGAGTGTAAGTACGTCGTCGTAACGGCAAGAGCCCCCTTTCGACTAATCGCGCAATTTTCGCCGTTGTAAATGCCCACAAACGCGAGACGGTTAAATTTTCCACAAAGAATGTCTTTTCGGACGTCACCGAATTGAAATCGACGGAAATATCCGGCCGAATGCGATTAAAACGTTATTCCGCCGAATAATTATTATTGTCGAGAAATGTCGTTAAAAACTTCGGTCTGAGGAACCCCCGGCGGGCTTAGTTAAACGAATCCCAATTTTCGTTCCCTTTCCCCGGATACGGCGACGAATATATATATATTATAATAATGATGTAATAAAAAAAATATCTAACGATCGATCAAATTATCTAAGTAAACCGAACGATTTGATTGATTGATACGGCCGGCCGATTCGATCATTATCGTCATCGTCGTCGTCGTATAGTCGTCATCCGGTGTATCAAAATATTATGGCGAAGTAATATGCGTGGCGTGAAAAAAAACAGTAAAAAAACACCGAACCTATATATATATATATACGATCTAAACGGGAAAGAGGGTGTCCGATAACGTAATAATCGAGTTATGTCCGTCCCTATTATAACGTTCGCGGAAAATAATAACAATAAAAAACCTATATAATAATAAACTTTCGTTCCGTCGGCGTCCCCGCACCCGTATTATATATAAAACTAAGTTTTTTGGGCGAAAAAATCGGCTTACTTTATTGTGTCCGAGTGATTAGCGAGCGGCGGTGTGTCGTCGTCATTGGCAGCGGTGGCGCGGTGTGCGGTTGCGGGGTGTGGGGTTCGAGAGACCGATTATCCCTTGGATATCTGGTGTCTGCACATGGCGCGTGTCCATTTTTTTACGTATACACTATACAGCGTTTTTAGCGCGAAAAAAACAGTTTCCGGTGCACGGCGGAGGGTGCGAATAAATTCAATATACGTTTATTTTGTTCGTATTTTCGCGGGAACGGCGTATTGTTTTTTTTTCGCGAATATATATAATATATATATATATATATATACGAATGCGCGAAACGCCCGAAAAACGAATCTCGTAATACGATCTTCCGCAAATTGTCGAGTTATTATTATTTTTTCTTCCCTCCGCCGCGCGCGTGTCGTCGCCCTTAAAAAAAAAAAAAAAAAACTGTTATTGTTGTTAACGGAGGCGCGAGAATTTCACGGTCCGCGGACGCGCGAGAACGCCTCGCGTTTTCGGACAATTCAATCGTGGAATTGACGTCCGACGTCGCGCGCGCTCCATCAATCAATCGGCCGCCGTCGATAAGGAGTTAAGCGGATTTTGAATAAAAAAAAAAAAACGAAAAAAAGGTTACGTTAAAAAACGGGAAAAAACCTCGGCAAATGGAATCGACCGGCCGACGTACTCACCAGCCGTGTGTTTAATATCGGTGTACGCGTGACAATACGGATTGAGCCGTATCCAATATGCGCGTATGTGTGTACACGCTTTGGCGACTTCAATGACGTGCGCGTATTATAAACGCGGAGTTAACCCTATTCGCTGCCGGAGAATCGACTTAGGGACCGTTACATTATTACGTTGTACGTACACGTCTTTTCTTCGCTCCCCCGTCGTCGGCGTGCCGCCGATAAGGAGAACGCGGGTGAAAAATTCGCGAAAATAATACGAAAATACGTTATCGTAACGTACTCTGCGCCGTCGTTGGAAAATATAAAAGACGCGTGTCGAAAAAAAACCTCGAGTTTAACCCTTAACGTTATCGCCCGGAGAAATATATATTCGCGTCACGGATTGGGCGAAACGGATCACACTATCGTACGTTATAATTTACGATATAATAACCAAAAAAAAAAAAAACTACGAATTTATTCGTCGTGACAATTCGATAGGACGAAAGGATCGGTGTATTTTGTCCTTTCGTTTCGCTCTATTTTCTAATTATTCAAAGGCGAATCGAAATTAATTTCAAAAATTTGCCTCGACTCAACGGCCTCGGGTTTTTAAGCCCTAAATCAATTTTCGATATTTCAACGATTTTCATTTTTAAAATTTTCTCGAACGTTCGTCCCCATTATAAAAATGTACGTTTCGAACTCGACGTTAACTCTCCGTTCGTTAGGTTACTTTTACGCGAAACGTATATTCACTTTTCTGCCCAATCAAGCGAACTCTCTTATCCGTGATTATTTTCGAAACTCCGAACGTTGTTAGTTTTAAAATAGAGAAAAATTTGACGATGCGTTTGGAAAAACGTCAAATTTCGCGGCGGTACTGAATCGACGAGAAGAATGTTTTACCGTAGTAAATTAACTACCGAAACGTTAAGGGCGAACATTTTGTAAACAATCTTCGGGCCGATTGGACAGAGTACTAGTAATAGAAAATTACTCTTTTCCTACACCATATTTAGCTGAAAATTGGTTATGCCCGTACAGTTCCGCTCGACGTATGTTATCGGGTTTTTATTTTTCAACAAATCGCGTTATTTTAGGTGGTTTAGTCGCGTAAACGCGTTCGAAATATAATATTTACCGAACACTTCTCGCGATATAGTTAACCATTACGTGGGCAGAATTGTCTTTTAGCGACCGAACGGAACTGATACCTATTCCGAAGCGAATTAATTGCCGAGGGGTTACGTGGCGTCTTGCCGAAATATTATTCGTCGAAAATGTACGCGACCCGCGGACGAACGAGCGATCGCCGCCTATATTATGTCCGGCGGTCGAACCGTACGTGAGGGTTATTACTCGACGAAAATCCGTCGCACTCAACAAACACGGGACGCGATAGAAGTCCCACCCTCTGCCCGTCACGATGAAATAAGAGCGTCGCGCGGTATCTAAATATAAAAATCGAAAAAATACGATAATTTCGTTTTTGTCGAATCCGTTTGGCGGCCGTTTATTTTTTCCGAAAATTATTTACGCATTTACGGTTCCACGGTACCACGGCTCAGAGGATACCCGACGAACAACGCTCTAAGAAGTACCCGCTCTCTTTGTCCGCCGTATTTCGTCACGTCGAATTACTCTACGGGAATACCGTCTCTTAAGCCGAGGCAACGACAGCTAGCACAATAAAAAAAAACGTAAATACACGAATTGCTTACGTTCGCGCATAAATCTTCTGGTTTTCCAGGGACGCCGCGGCCCACGTGTGTTGTGTCGATGAGAAACCGACGCGACACACGGGACGACGCGCCGTCGTCGAGCACCGGAGATAATAGGGATTTTGAAGAAAGCGCGACCCCTTTCGGCAACGATACCCCGCCGGTGGACGGCGCGCGTGCGTTCTACAATATAAATGTACGCTCGCGCGTGTGTGCACTTAGGGTAACAAGTCGTGAGTTTTCGTACGGCGAACTTCGACGCGGCTACGTGCGTTACGTAATCGAATGTGTGTGTGCGCGCGCGTGTATAACTCTATCGTTTATGTAAATTACGAAGATATTCCAGTTTCGTATATACATCGCTATCGTCACGGGTCCCTTATTTAAACGGCCTATGTAAGTACGACGAGGTTAGTCGTACGGCAACGATATTACTCGACGAATTTAATTTGGCGCGTATGAGCGGTATTTAAGTAGTTTTCCCCGAGTTCGTTGGGCATTAATTCGTCAATTAAAAAGGAACGGTAGTCGTCGAAAGTAATTGAATCGTTACGTCCGCGTAGGCGTTTAGACTCAAATTAAATTTACGTATATACGCGTGTGCGCGTAGACTCGAAATATTTCGAAAGTGTCTCGTAGTAGTAATATTCCATACAACCTGAACATACGAAAACGGAAAAAAACGATTTTTATTAAACTGAACGGTCGGCTTAAGGAGATAATTTTGTTCCATTTCGATCGACGACGGTTATCTGACCTCTCGCGGCACGTGTCCCGACGACGAACAGTTCGAGAACTACGACGGGCACGCGGTCGACATCGCGAGCCTACAAATCGAAAACGCGCGTTCGTTCGGTTCCCGAAAACCAAATTTTTTCAAAAGTTCTTTTCCCGGTACCCGTGAGCGTGTTCGTGACGGGCGACGAAAACCGCCGGCGCGCTATAATAATATTATTGTCGGACGGACGAAACTGGCCAACGAAAATGTACACACACACGGTGGTGACGGTCAGTTGCCCGGGGTACGTACGTGGACGATAAACCTGCGCCCGTTCGATTCGTTTACGATTATTCGGAAGATCGAGACACGATGTCGTCGTCGTCGGTGGTAAAATGACGCGCGGTTAACGCGATAAACGCACGAAAACGCGTCCGGCCGTACGCGACTTAATCATTTTATTACCGCGCGTCCCCGCGTACACGGCCGCCGAGGCCGTCTGTTCGGGCGACAATCGCCGTTTTTCGTCCCGTTCCGTCACATTTTTAACGTCCCCGGGAACCCATAAAATCGCGTTATTTTTAAACACACCCACGGGCTTAGATAATACGCGCGCGTATATACGGACGACAAAATGATTTTTTTACTCGTGTCGTGTACGTATAATAATAACGTACGCGTTAAATATATCGCGACGATAATAATAATAGTAATACGTATATATAAATCCGACGGTAATACGCGTGGAACGATAGTATATTATTAAATAATGGCCGGAGCGTATTGAAAGACGCGTTTGTGGCCGTGTCAAGTCGACGCGCGCGTTCAAACAGATGTTTACACAGATTACATTATATTATATTATAGCGTTGTACGGGCCGTAACGTCGTATATAATGGCCCCAGCCAGTAGGTATAACGTATTATGCGCGCGCGCGCGAGTTAGTTATTATTCGTATATAATTTTTCGAATGTACGTACGAGGCGTGCGTGTGTATCGTTTTGGGCTTAAGTCGCGTCGGGGGCTCCAACGCGCGCGTGTAGCAAACCGTTTCGAACCGTTATCGTAAAAATAGATTACGCCGATAACTCGACGCGCGGGCACCTCGGAGGTTTTTATTGCGTTCGAAACGAACGCGGGGGGGAAATTCGTATTTTCGTAAGTCGCGGCGCCGTAATATTTTCGGGCAAGTTGCCGCGGATTCGCTTATATATGCGTATAATATTATCGTACGTTGTCCGCGGTCGACGTGCGTACGGGCGTTTAAGGTACGCGCCCCCTTAGCACCCATCACCTTCGATGATCTCGAGTCATCGACCATGTTCGTGTCGGTGTTTTCGTCGGGAGCCGCGGTGTGTTGCCGGCAATTATCGGTCGTCGAAACACTGACGGGAAACGCGCGCGCCGCCGATATTCATACGCCGCGGAGAAATTTCGGCGGAAAGACAACGCGCGATACGCCAACCCGGGGGCGTCCGGCCAAACCGAGAGTAATCCGGTTTACCACGAACGAATTCGGCGTCAATAACTTGGTTACGCGTGCCCGCTACCGTGGTTGTGGTGGGCCGGGCCGATAACCGTCGTTCGCCAAATTCGACGAGTGCGCCCGCGGTCGAGAAAATCGTCGACGGTAAAAAGGGACGAAAACGCCGCGGCGGCGTATGGTCTACGACGATGGTGGTTGGCTGTGTTTGGGTCGTCACTCTCGTCCGAAATCGGACACCGATTGTCGCGCGAAACGAACGGAAATTGACGCGTCGATGAAACGTACGTGACGAGAGCCACGTGGAAAAAAAACAAGGCCGAAAGTTCCGCGAACGATCGCGAGAAACCGCCGCCGCCGATTCGTTTCACTATTCGGGAACAATGCGTTGTCCGGTCGTCGTCGCACGGTATGACGTCCGTCGTGCCGTGTAAGTCCATCGGAGGCCGCCGGAGTGGGGCGATTTTTTCTTCTTTGACGTCCCGTACAATTTGTCACGAGCTTATCTTGCACGTGGACTTTTTCCACGGCGGTCTAACGCGCGCGAGTTATACGTATATATATATACACACACGCACTTATATATATATTTATTGTTGTCGGGTGATATATTATTGTTATTATTACGAACGTTTTCTGAATGGGCTGAAGAGACGATGACGGATTTTCGTCCGGCCCTCGTGCGCGCACACACACTTTTGTGTAGTCGGCGGCAAAAGCAACCGGTTGCTCAACCGACGACGACGAGATAATGCGGGCGCGCGCGGGTTATATTATACACTCCCGCGGCGTGACAATGCGCTCAAGTCTATTTATAACGGCGATGACAAATGTCCGTACTGCCACCGGGTCTCCGGTCTCTATTGTTTCCGGTCGGACCGGACGTGCCACCGGTAAAGGACATTGCGTTTATCGGCTCCGCAGATAGCGATACGTCAAAAAGTCCGGTCCGGCCGTCCTCCGCTCTACCGCGGCGCCGCACCCGCCACCGACGCCGTTGCGAAATCCTCGTTCCTTTACCCGTTTATTTTTTTTCCTTTTCGTTCCCTGACGTCGATTAATCAACCGGAGACGCGCCGCCGTACACACGGTTGACGGCCCGTGTCGCAAGTCGTCGTAGTACACGCGCATACACACACACACACACACACACACACACGCACGGAATATTGTTTATTACCCGTTATCATCGATACCCCGCTGCCGTTTCGCAACGGTCAGCCGCCACCGCCGCTTTTGTACATCACGTACCGTCGTCGTACACGTACCGGGTGTCTCTATTCGAGCAAAACGACGATCGATATTTGTCTTCGTTTTACCGGAACCCCGGTCGGATATACGTTGTTTGTCCCCTAGGGTTCCGCTCGTGGCCCGGCGACCGTCCGTCGTTACTTTCTCGGGTTTCGTGGGTCGAACGTCATTGCGTCCATTCGCGTTTCGCATATTCGAGTGTCCGTTCGTGTTCGTCGTATTTATGAAATTCGCCAAAATACGATTACTAATTAGTCACGAGAACGAATCGACGTCGCGTTTCGTACGGCGCATAAACGACCTAGCCATCCGCCCGAGACGTTCCCGTTACTAAATTAGTCTCGGGGCCCGTCAAACCGTTAATCCCGTGGACCTGTCATCGAACGTACCCGAAACCCATCTGTTGCAGCGGTGGTGCGCCCGAAATTGGCGTTACACATTATTAGCGTCCTCACTCCTCGGTGTGTGTCAGTCGCGCCTTTAATACGTAAATTACGACATTTGTTGTAAAAACCGAATCGTCGCCAATCTTTTTTCGATATATATATATACTGTTTGTATACATCGTCTCGATTTCAAAGGGTACACGGCGCTAGTAAATTTCTCGTAATAAGTCGTTATATGTATAGGTAAATGCGTTATTCCGTTCGCCAATGGGAATTTCAACTAGCAGTCGGTTCCAATGATTCGCACTATTCTTGCCCTTCGTTATGTTTTGCATTCGTGACCAACGTAATAGTAATCTACCGGCACAGGTAACTAGGCGGTTAACCAAGTTTGAACGGACGCCCGGAGAAAACAAAAATACACAAATCGCGTGTATACAAAATGTTATACGTGCGTAGGAAGCGTCCGCGCGTTCCGTAGGACGGCCGGACGAAATGCTGACTTCGTACCGAGGTGCGAACGTGTCGAATCCGAACGAGGCCCGGGGTTGCGTATGTATTGGCGAGAATGCCGCGGCGACCACCGGCGGTGTCGCGGAAGGTCCAAACGGGACAAGAGTGCGCCATGTCGCGACGACGGCTCTCGAACTACAACGGCACGGCCCCGCGGCGACAATTGTCGAATTTACAATTTACCAAACCGGAGCGATCGGCCATATCGATTCACGCACGACGTCTTAATGTTTCGACGGGCGCGTTTAACCGTTCAGTTATCCGAAAGAACCCGCCGATCCGACGACGGTAGTACTCGTGGTCGTGCGGTTAGGCCCGAATCTGATTTTCCATCGATTCCCATTTTCGAGAGCCGCGACAATAATAGCCGGCTGTGACGTTCGACCAAAAGCGACGTATTCTCGTATATATGTACACGCGCCAGTGTCATGCAAATAACGGTGTACACCGACTTACGAGCGCGACGGACCCGAGACATTTCGCAGCTGCCGAACGTTATAAAATAATAATAGCGACAGTGATACGTTACTGTGGCGTTACGAGAGAGAGAGCGAAAAGGTCCCTCGCCCGCCGAGATTAATGACCGGTGCCGTTTCCGACGTAGTTTAAAAGAAGAAAAAAATCCATTACCGTAGATTAACTCGACTGCGGCGCGGCATGTGCGCGCCGTCTCGAGCGCGGCGATTTCTTCTCGACACGATCGAATTTTCCTTCGGACGAAATGTATAGGTATAAAAAAATAAACTGAAAAAAAACGCGCGCTCGTAGTCCGAAGGGCGAGTCACCACCGTCGCTCTATTATACACGCGGTCGAGTCTATAAATCATTGCCGACGGGTCTTCTCGACGCCGCGCGCATATAATCGTATTAAACGTCGTTCCCGACGGAACTCGTCCCGGGAGGGGCTGGGGAGACCCTGTCGGACAGTCCCTCACCCTCGATTCGTAGCTCTCTATTCTAACCGACGTTGTAATAATAATAATATATATATATATATATTCCGTCGGTTTCTTTCGGTCGCGTATTGTCAAACACTATCGAACGATTAGATACCGTCGTATAAAAATGGGTACGCGATCTGTACGTACGATTGTGTGTCCACGCGCGTCGCACTCGACTTATCGCGTAATTGAATGTCGTTGTTGTCCGTCAAGAAAGATCAATGGCTTTCGAATTCGGCGTAAAATCGTGCCCCCCCCCCGAAATCATCTTTTTCGTACGTAGCCAAGTCGTTTCCGTTATTGGATAGTCGCGGAAAAGGCGTTTATAAATTCGTACGCAATTTTTATAGTACCCCGCGAAACCGGATTATAATGACCCGTTTGTTACTCGAGCATTCGCGACGCTCGTTATCAATTTTCGATTAATTTAACGGTTCGTGGTATTTCGTTAACGCCAATTATCGCGCGAATGCTCGGTCGCCGAATTCTTCATTTCGTTTCGTCGGTCATATTTCTATAAGCAAACCGTGTTGTTGTTATAATAGCGTTATATTTATTTGATAATCGGTAATTCGGACATATCGAGTTACGTTTTCGGCATCACCCCCACGAATAGAAGGATTTCTGCGCGTCGCGTTGTCGAGTATTTGTTCAATATATATGTGCCAGCGCGTGTATAGCACAGGTGCGTCTAGCGGCAGTTTGTTATCGGTGTGCTAGGTTTAGAAAATGGGTTAACGTCAAAGAGATTGAAAATGTCGAATAATGGTTACGCGAGTTCGGAAAGGAGCCTTCTGCTCTGGAAATTGTTACGAATTTCAAGCGTTTCGTATGTCCCCGGGGCCGACACACCGATTGCCGGAATCGAGCCTACGGCAGTAAGCGCGTCATATCCGAATACACGGTTCAGCGCGAGATGTTGGCGACGGTTCGTTGGGGGGAAAAAAAGCGAACGAAAATACGAGTACCTACCTAACCTCCGGAGGAGTGGACAAAAATGTGGCCGCGGCGAGTATTGGACACGGGCGAGTAATGGGGACGGGGTAAGGAAATCGGTCTCGTACGGATTGTTTATATTCGAAAACTACAAAGAAACGGCGGTAATTGTACGTCGGACGGCGCGTAATTAGACGACGGAATGGTTTTAGATTTTTGCGGGATAACGCGTTACGAGTGTACACGGGACATAGCAGACTGTCGGCGGCGGCGCCTTCATACATTACGTGCGTGTACGTTAGATATATATTTACGCGAGTATGTATGTGTACGTTTGTGTTCCTTTTATTGTTACGCGGCAGTGTTCGAGCGAATAGCGCGCATTCCGATTTCGACGTGTATTTTTTTCGCGGCGATATATCGCGCGTCTCGATCCCGAGGAAAACTGGAGGCGAATTGTCGACCGCGGTCGTTTTTGAAATCGTTTCGCGGCCAAAAACAAAAAGTAAACGGAAAATCTGTACGGTACGCGTCACCCGTTTCGGAACGAAACGTTTTCGACGAGCGTGCATAAAAAACTCCGCGGCGCCGCCGGCGTTTTCGCGGACGCGTAAACCGCGTCTGGAGACGTCACACGGGGAAAATCCACTTTCCGCGTGCGTGTGTTTAGCAGTCATTCGGACCGGGTCGATGACTCTAACCCTTCGGAGCAGCCGTTCGCGTCGACGGTATCGTTTAATAATTTCCACCGCGCGGGAACACAATTAAGCCGTTGGTTGGTTTTAATGTACTACCGTCTCGATCGCGCCAAGATCCGCCGATTGTTTCCGCCTTTTGGACGATAAAAACGGGAAAAAACAATTAACGTGAGACGGTTATTGTTTCGTATTTATTTATTTTATCGGGGCGGACGCGTGATTTACGGTTCGGCCACCGAGGAGACGCCGCCGAAACGACGATAACGTTTTATACTTATATATATATATACGTGCCGCGGACCCGCGCACCTCTCGCGCGATATTTACTGTCGTACAGTTTTTGATATGTGGTAGTGGATACGTCGGGCGCGTATAAATAATAATAATAATAACGGACCGCCGCCGCCGAGTGTGTCGTTTTAATGAGAAATTATTGGGCGGAACGTTTTCCGGGGTTTCGGCGGACCTTTTGTGTAGAGCACGACCCCGCCGCTGCCGTCGTCGGGTCTTAAAAGAAAAAGCAATAACCGCGCGGAAGTTGATTTGGAAAATAATCGAGTGCCCCGAGCGATAGAGAGTGTGTGTGTGTGTGTGTGTACCGCAATCGCACACATGTAAGTCGTACACTATATCATCGTCATCGTATATGTGTGTGTGTGCGCGCGCGCGCGCGTATATAGTGTAACGACATAAATATGGGAGAACTGCGCGTGTGTCGCGGGGGTCACGAGATAATACGATATTATTACGACGCCGTATTATATCGGTGCGCGGCGCGATACGAGTGGTATTGTGTCGGTCATAAAACAAAAATATTCCGCGCTCGGACACCCTCGCGTCCCGGACGGGGAGTAAATGTTCGTTCCGACGAGCGACGGGTGCGCGCTGGAAAACCCACAAATTCCCGCCGAGTAATAACGATCGTCTGGGCGTACATTGTCCCGAAATTTTCGTACCGCTCGGTTCTCCCTGTCGACAACCGGGCCGGCCCGTTCACCAATTGGCACCTGGTCGACGCGTACGTCCGAACGGACGACGTCGCCGGACGGGCACGGCGGTAGTCACTACGGTTAGGTCAGGATCGATTCCGTGTGGCGCACGGTCCGGCGGAACAGGGCCCCGGCGCGAGTAATTACGACGGGCGTACATCAAAGGCCCAGGACAGCGCCGGGGAAAATACGGGCGGACCCGTGTGTGTGTGTGTGTGTAATTCCGGCGACACGGACCCTTCTCCACCCTCCACCCCCCACCCCACCCATCTCCTCAACGTAAAAGCCGCGGCGGATAATTTTTTAATCGAAAACCTACGCGCGCGTACGGTCATTCTGCTAAACGGCCGTTAATCGTAAACGCCGAAGCCCGTAATAAACGCGCGCGTAATAAAATATTCACACGCCCGGCTGTACACTCTAATTCCGACGTACCTACGCACACCCCTTGTCATCGACGTAATAATTTTACGCGACGTACGTTATTACCCGCTTTCCACTCTATCCACTCTATCGCTTTGTGTACGTTACTTTTTACGGTATATCTATATATCTATCTATCTATCTATATATATGGTCAAAGGGGTTTTCGGGACGAAACGGAATTTTCGATCGAACCGAATATAATAAGTTCGTCCGTCGTGCAACGCGTGGGTAGTGTACGATATTCGTGGAGCGTGGTGAAAAAAAACCAATTTCGTATATATATATGACTTACAACCAATTTTCTTTACGACGATTCGGCGATACCAAGTTATAATCGACGAAACGCTTAATTTGAAGAACAGTGGTCGTCGTGACGATCCGCGCGAACTATAACCGTCTACACGCGTATTAATAAACGTTTTCGCCAAGCCGTGTGACCACCACCTGTGAACACTATGCGTGCCCAACAATCGATAAAAGGTTCCGGAAACTTTTCGAAACATTATCGACGATAATAATAAGCGTTCGATTATAACTTTCAATTATCGAAACGCGCCCGGTTTCCGTTTATTCTCTATCGCGGTACGGACTATTTTTCGTTGTTTCGTTCGCCATCCAGCGCCGTCATCAGTTTGAAATTTCATTTACGAACACGTGCGGAACAAACAAACTGTTGTTTTGCCGTTAATCCGATTCGGAACGAAATTGAGCCCCTCGAATTTCTCTTTCGACTTTCGTACACACGAACAAACGAATACGCGTTAGAAAACAAAAAAAAAACCAAAAAACGACACTTTGGTAAACTCGATAATACAGGTTTGGAAAAATGTGAGAACGGCTGACACGATTTCGCGTATATAATAATAAAACACGTTTTCGGTGGTGGAATATTGGGGGAGAGGGTTAGTCCGTAAGAACGAAAAGACCGAAAGGAAAAAAACGGCTATTAGGTGGCGACTATAGCTTTCGTCACGGGAAAAGGCGCAGCGATCGGGCAGACGCCGTCAAAATCCGCGGCGACCACTTCACACGGCTCGCGATTTGGCGCGAAGAGGTCCCCTTTCCTTTACGGTAATAAACGAATGACCGTATCGGAACAATAACTCCGGACGACGACAATAACGACGATAATACCGTCCGGTAATTGATTCGTCCCCGAGTCTAAGGGTCGTCGAGACGTGATCGTAACGTTACATACGTCTCATTGTTGTCGGCCGATAGTAACGCCTATTACTACGGCGTTGCTATCGTTTGCCATTCGCGTCGCAATACGGCGTAATAGTCGTCGCGAAAATATTCGTCCACGTTAAGTAGAAGAATGGCCGAAGAACATTTTCGTGATCGTGATCGACGAGTGCGTTGCACAGGTAGCAAGACTGTCCCTGACGGGTTGCGGAGCGCGAAAAGAGCTGCCGTCCCCCGAACCGTGGTCGGATGTCCGTGTTTTCTACTACTTGGGTAGAACGGTCGGCGTTCGCGTCTTCGTCAGGACGATACTGTTTCGGTGTAGCCCCCGACCTTTATCCGCGAATCCGTTTCGGCCGGTTTCGAATTTCACCCCTGCAAACGTAATAGCGACAATCGCGACTGACCGACGGAAATTCGGCAATTTGCCCGACGTCTTGGGTGCACGGTGAGCATCCGTAGCCAGGGCTAGCCGGCAGACACGCGTCTATAACGCGTTTTTTCATTATCTACGTTCCATAAGCAGCCAGCGTCACGAATAGTTTCCAAACAATCGACGGTAAGAAAATATTGGACGGAAAATCGCGTACGAGGAAACGGAAATCGGCGTTAATTATGTGCATCGGTAAGTGTACAGTTTTCCCGATCTCCGTCCAAACAGGTCGTCGAAAAATTTGATTATTAAATTGTTCGCGCCGTAAGTGTAAAATAAATACGCTCTTTTGAGATCCGGACGAAGACTTTCGAATCGAGCCCGTATTAGTATAACCGACCGGGAAATCGCTAACCGAAACACACGTAAACACAATTCGCTCGTCATAATAATAATAACAAGAACGATCGAGCGTAACGCGCGGCCCGAGTATCGGACGGACGTTTTAATTAATCCGAGGTAACGGACGCGATTAAAACACCCGTTCGTCGTCCAAATAGCTAGAGTTTGGCGAGACGGCCGCCGCGTTCATCGCGACCACGCGTATTTGAAGCGTATCAAAGGTCCTATATAAATATTACGCGCGTATAGACCGCGTGTCTATTGTCGTGGCGTAGACAAAAGTGTTATAATACGAAAGACTGTTTGTTTTTCAAATACGACCATCACCACCGACACTATTGCTCGTACTCGGCCGCGAATAGAACAGTTTTGGAAACATCAAACGTCAACACGCACAATAGGCGCGACTTTACGAGACACTTATCGTCCGTGAATAGCTAGTCGAAAAACAAAAAAAATAGAGAAAACGAATGTCGCGCTTTGTATCCCTAAATATACATCGTACGCTCACGTTCGTCCGGAACAACGACATATTGTTATAACGTTGGGTTGCTCATATTTCGCGTACGGTTAATTAGCGGTCTACGATAATAATAACGCCGCGGCGCGTCTATTTGACGGGCCGGTGGTACACTTAGAAAATTACACTCGGAGGCGAAATCGAACGACAATCTTTTTGTTCTTCCGTTACCCGGTCCAGTCAAAGGAACGTACACGGCGTGTCTAGTGCGTGCCGTATACGCGGAGACAAAGGCCCCGGGCAAAAAATAATAACGCTCGAATTCGACGAACGCGTGTGCACATTTTCGTTACAAAAGTGTTTTTGTTCTTTTATATAACACACACACACACACACACACGTACTACACTAAGTGAACGATATCATACAGAGGTATTCGAAGTACACGAATTATCCGTTAGTCTTTACGAGTGCACCGTAACTGATATCCCGGCGTTGAAGAGCGACGGTAAAACGGGACCGACTTTTACACTCGAATTCGACCACGCGTTTCGCAACGGCCGTGTGTGCGACCGATATCTGGATATGTAAAGGCGGCTGCGGTACGAGTTTCGTTTTTTTTTTTTTTTTAATCGACCGTTTCAAAACAATATCTCGGTGGAAATATGATTACGACGCTTTTGTGCGCCGGCCCGGCCGATAAGTGGCCGGCGACCCTTGACCGGTATTGTACCGACGCCGTACCGTTATTATCGTACCGTTCGAACGTCGGTCCTTACTTTTCATATTCAGATCGTAAGTCAACACACGGCCCGTCTTTCGCGACCGAATTCCGACGGGGTAATATCGTTTCCTCCGTTTCCCTTCACCGTCCTCTTACCATTTCCGTCCGCTGCTACGTCGCCCGTTCGCCCTGTCCGGGGACGAATGGCCCGTCCGTAGATAGATAGAGTCACGGCAAATCCTCTTTGCCCGGCGTTTCGACGATAATGGCCCGGCGACAAAATCAACAACGCCCAAACGCTCAACTGCCCGGGACGGGCTTACGAGTATGAAACCACGGTCGTCCATCGGCCCGGCCGAACAATACGACAATAACCGCGCGCGCGCGCGCGACGATGACCCCCCCCACCGCCGAGACATCGTCACCGACGCCGCCGGTCCCTCGCCGGACTCAAAATAAACATTTACGCGTTCTTTTGTTTTTTTCGTTCTTTGTTCGCCACGGATTACCGCGCCCGACGGGTTTCTGCGCAAACAGCTTTTGGAAAATTCGCCGTTTACGCGCGCCGCCCGGAGAACGCATTAAAAATATTAATTCCCGGATCGTAGCCACTCGTTTCGTCCACGCGCGCTTTTATTGGCCGCGGCCCGCTGACGTTTGTGAAATATCGTCACGCGTTTTTATCGCGTTCGGTCCGAACAAATACGTTCGCCTATTCGGTAAATAATATATATTATGGACCGTACCGGACGGCTTAAAGGTCGACCCTTCCCATAACAATATACAGTTATATATATATGCGTTATTTTGATTCGTGTACACGCGCGTGTTGTACTGTACGTACGCGGCAGCTGGTTACCGTTAACGTCAAAACGGAAAATTCGACATTTTCGCCGCGTACATGGCCGTGGTCCTCCGGATTCGGGTTTTCCGCTACGGAACTCCGCGTCCGTCGGTACGCACCGATCGAATATTACCGCACGTACGTGTTTTTGTATCCGCGTAACGTCCACGTAACGGTACACGCGCGCTATTCGCGTTACGGTAATTTCCATTAATTTCTTCGCCGGCCAATCGGAAGTCGACGCGATTTTCTTTTTACATTTCGATCAGTCACCGTGCCCCCCCCCCCATCGCTTTACCGTAGGGTTCGTATCGAAGATAACCTCGGCCGCCGCGTTTCTCCTAATAATACGTCCGCGTAGCAACCCAACGTACACGACGAGCTGCCGTTCCAAGAGACCAAACGAGTGGTTGCGCGCTATTCATTTTGTCGTTACTGTTTGTTTTTTTTCGTATTTTCGTCGCGAACGCGCGCGCGCGACCTAAAAATCGAACGGCTTTCGAGTTTTTTCGAACACAGTACTTACCGTGCTAACACTCCTGGTACGCAACTAACCTGTAGGACGAGTGTGGGCCCGAAAATCGCCGTACGAACGTACGCTAAACGACGACAAATCGAGCGATTAAAGTCAGCTTGTTCGAAAATGTCGAGTTTTCGCGCGTGTAAATATACTTCGAGTACCGACCGGTCGATATATATTTGCGAACGTTACGCCGATTCGATATTAATATTGGAATCGGTTGTTTACGTGTCGTGGTCAACGCGCGATTCGTCGAATATTTGCTGTCAAAATCGGAACAAAAAATGCATGTTCCGTAAAACGCGCGGCGCTTCCCCGGAAATATTTTTAATCGTACCGGTCACTGATGGACGATCACGAATAACTTATCTATACAGTTTCTTTTAATGGACATACAAATGAAACCGTATACGCGTAATAAACGAAGATTTTTTTCCGCGTTCGGAAAAACGTCCTAATCTAACATCGAATATCTACATCTAAACGTTGTCCGTGTACCGCAAGCAAAGTAGTTCATTCGTTGTTAATTGTCATTTATTCGTTGTTCTCGTTGTATTTAACCGCGTTTATCTAAACGGCGTGTCGGACCGACGCTCGTAAAAATTCTTTACGCTTTTTTGGATCTATACGAACGACGTCATACCGATCGTACGTCGCGCCGAAAACGACCGAAACGGACACGTACGTATTGTCGTTCGCGTTTAGACGCTGCCGAGTGAGGAAACGTTCGAAAATCGCTAAATGTACCAATACCACGTGGTATACTTATCAATATTACGCGTTCACCAATACTGCGCGGGCGACTGGGGAAACGTATGGACGGCAGTTCGTATTGGATGTCTCCAGTAGGCCCGCCGAATGACGGTCGTGTGGGATAGAAACCTCGTGGTACGAGTCGATCTGGGTTGTCAAACGTTCTCTGCCCCATCATCCTCGCAACAGATACGCTTTATGATATACACCCGTATCGTACATAAGGTGAATCTCGCAGTTTCCGGCGAATCGCGTGTATATATATATAGTATACTATTAACTACTGTTACTACTACGCGTTCACCCTGTCACCCTACGACCGACGGTTGGAACGGGGCCGAGGGTGTACCATAGAGCTTAAGTACAACGCGTGTAAACCGGAAAGCACATTAATGTCGAGCGGGCGTCGGCGATTCCAGATGACCGGAAGTCTGGCCTATCGGTGAAGGGTCTTTCTCTTTTACACGCGCACAATTCTTTTATATATATATATATACGCGCGCGTGTGCGTGCGTGTGTGTATACGTACGTACGCGAACGCGCGTAATAAAAACGAACGTCATAAATTCGCGCGAGACATACACTTCTTTCCCGCGGTTGTTTCATTTTATATTTTTTCGTCACCCTCCGAAGGACGACCAACTACGACGGACGGGACCTCATAAACTGTGATAACTGTCATCCGCGAAGAACGGCCGTATATATAGAAGTACAATATCGATACACACACACACGTACACGCGCGCACATATATATTTATCGTTATTGTCTATACGTATATACAAACGTGGTGGAAATCACTCGATATACGCGCGCGTACATTCGCGACGCTTATAGGCGCGGTAAAACTCGACAATAATAATAATACGTCGGTTTTTCGGACGGATTGTGAGTGGTGGTAAGAGGGAGGCACGTCTCGTATACACCGCATTACATCGTAACGGGTACGTTTCCGGAACGCCGTTGATTACATCGCGCGGGACGTAAGATAATGTGTAGGTGTATATTCCCGGGAGGAGTCGAGTGGCCGTGGCGCGCTTTCAACGCCACGTCGTTCCCGCCGTCGAAGCGCGCGCGATAATTTATAGACGACGACGCGATACGTTCGCGTATCGTGTAGAACGATAAATGCCCGAGTATGACGTATGTCGACTGTTGATCGTTTCGACGGGCGTCCATGGTAGCTCGTACCCCGCAGTTACGTTTCACGATTGACGGTCCATTGGGTCGCGAGAGTTGGGTGATTCCGAACGTATTCGTAGACGGTATAAAATTGGCGGAAAACCGTTCGGCGTAGGCGAGGTAAAAAAATTGGCGAAACGTTCGAACGGCCGATGAAACGAAATAACGCGTCGAACGACGCGCCAACGATTTGCCGCTGGAACGTTCCGACCGTTCCGAAAACGCGTCGTCGTAAGATCGCGACGTCCATTATTCTTCGGTAACGGTCCGCTCGACGTTACGGAATAACGATCGTTTTCGAAACGGTTAAGCGCGTCTTTCCACCGTTCATTTTTAGGAGTTGGTTTGTTTTCTCCGCGTTTCGGCAATGTACGAATTAAAAAAAAAAAAACGAAACGAATCCGCCCGTTAATCTACTATAGAATCCTAACTGGGAACCCGTACGTCGTGTCATTTAGTCGACATCGAAAGAACGGCTCAATTTACGCGCGCGCGGCCGTTTTTTCGGTTCGCGTTTCCCGAACGGCGGGCGACACACGAACCCAACTGTACACGTTAAGTAGGTATTTACGGGAACTCGGGTACGGAATAATAAATATTACTACTAGCGTTGCGTACACGGCCGTGTGTCCAAATGCGACTACCGGGCCGCCGTGTACGTGCGCACGGTTTTCGCGAACAACACGGCGATCGGCCCGCGGGTGTCCGTAACAAATGACGACCGCGACGTTATCGCCGTGTAATCGTCGGGAAGCGTCCGGACCGCAAGAGCGGACACGCGCGTTTACGCGCCCGAATCGCGTGGACGACGACGACCGCCGGCCGCAAATTGTCGGGCAGACACGCGTGTACGTGTGCGAGCGACCGCACGTTACACATACGATTACCGACGAGCTGCCGGACGAACAATAACCGAAGGGTTCTCGTCGTGACAAATCCAAACCGAACGGACGGATACCACCGGATGGGATACGCGAACGGGCCGGTCGTTACCTAATTGTATTACCCGGTCGTCGGTCCGCCGCGCGTAAGTACGGCGGGGGCGTGTAATCGATTACGCGCGTATACGGTTTTCGTGCGCGATCGTCCCCTGCGCGCGCGTCGTCGTCGTCGTACGGCATATTGCCGTCGATCATTATCGTTTCCAATTTTCGTTTTTTTTTTTTTTTACCTTTCGTTCTCCCAACGAGTATCGCTTACGTTACACACTATATCACCGAACTCGTTTCGTCGGTTTTATTTGTATATATCCCGCACGTACGTCACCCCCTCGTCGTCCGACGATTTTTACGGGTCTACCCTCCCTTCCGCCCCCCAACGCACACACACATATAGGCATCGGTCTAGCCGCACAACGGTTCGCTAACCGCGGACTATCGTGCCAAACAGCAGGTGCATATATACGCCCGTGGTATATGCCCGTTTTAATGGGCACCTGCGCGCGTACCCATTTACGCGTACATATTTATGCGCGTACAGGTAATAAGGTCCGCGTAAGTACTACGGTGGTAGTCGCTCGTTTTTTTTTAAACCGTCGATTTACGTGTATTTTATCGCGGTCGTACGCATATGCGTACGACACGTACATCGCGCGGACTAGATAAGATTTATATCGGTACGGTATAACGAATCGTAATAATCGCGCGCGCGAACCGAACACGCGAACACCCGACACCCGCGCCCGGCGTTCGGAGCGAAAATTTTACCGACGGTGAAAAACGACGGATACGCAAACTCGGTCCAAAGTGTTCCTATACAGGATACGACGATATCGATTCCTTCTATTTTTCGGATATTTCAACGGGCCTCTACGTTTCGATAGACGAACGCGGGTAATGGCGGTACGCCGTGCCGTGAAAAAAAACTCTATATCGTAAATCTCCGGGTTTTTCCCAATTTCAATAGCCGTCAACGACGTCTGCCAAGCGGTATTCGTCTAATTATTTATTCGTCCGTTATTTGTTCAAAATTATCGTTTAAAATATATACCCGACGTTTATAAAAAAAAAAACACGCGAATACGCGACGAACGAATATCGAACGTAGTTTATTGGTCGTAACACCTTTAGAACCTTCAAAAAATGTAAAACGAAAGTAAAATATCTGGAGATTATGTACTTGAAATTTTAGAACGAAATTCCGAGTACTTTTAAAATTAGAGCCCAAGTCATCTTCGCTCGGCGTCAGCGTCAAAGCGCGCCGCCGCACGTATATTTGGACGCTCGGAGCTAAAGGACCCGTTCGACACTAACAGTACGTCCTAGGTGAACGATTACGCGAACGGGGGACGCGAAATATATAAATATTTTAATAATATATATATATATATCAGCGTAGGTTTTATTAATGAAAAGTTTGTTTCAAACGTCCTGTTTGAATGGTAAACATACGGTTGGCCGGATTTAGTTGTAAGTCAACGAAACCATACAGTTATTACCTTAAGAAATTTTAAACGCGCTTTTCTCGAAATGTCATTTTCAATATTGGCGAGAGAGATTGTTCCAAAACTACTTAACCCCGATCTTCTTCAAATTTTACACGCGTATTGTCTATACGTTCACCTTTTATATAAATTAAAATGTTTACGACAATTATAAATAAAAAGTACTATTTTACAGCAAAATTTTACGAAAATATCGAGAAAAATTTTTTTTTTCGAACATTCGCCAATCTTTCAATTTTTATTTTTTCCCAATTTTCGTAAGTACAGATAGAACGTATACATGTTATTAACTTAATGACGTTATGCCGTCTGTCTCAGATCGATTCAACAGGAGCTAGTTTTTATATTTTTTTAATATTTTCTAACAAAAAAATTACGTATGTACTAAAAAGTTCGAGGAACAAGTATACCAAACGTTGAAACAATCGATTAAATAATTTTAATTCGAAAATTCTCGAAAATTGCCTTTTATAGCTTTCTAAATATATTTCCTTTTTTAACGCTTAAGTCGATACGCGCAATTCACCGAGAATTTTTTTAAATTCGTATCTTAGCTTTCGCCGTACACGCAAATATTCGTATCCCAAAGTTACAATTTCGTTACACTGTTGCCTCGCTTTTGATCGGAGGCGTAAGTGCATTCGGCTTCAATTATTTTGATCACCTTGTTAATTAACGGGTCGGCGGACGAACAGCCGGCGAACGATAAATTTTTGGCCGCGCACGCGAACACTATGTGCCCTTCGAAAGCGAACGCCACCATGCCGAACTCCAAAAACCGTTTAAGGTTCACTTTAAACCCTCGTTGTTCTAATTTTTCTAAAAAAAAAAAACACCCCTGACGACCACACACGTAATTACGTATTTCGAATAAACTTTATCGAAAATTCGTCACTTTGTGTTCAATGTAACCGTCCGCGAAAGTACAAAACACAATTGAATTTTTCACGAAATGGAAGGGACTGGTAAAGAAATTCGAGTACGTAGCCTACCGGCTTATTCGTATCTCGAAATTCGGACGTAAATACCCGCGCGAAGTTTACAGAAAATTTCATAGGACACATCGGAGTCCGTTGTTTGGGCACGCAGAATTTCGTCGCCTATCAGCGCACCTGTGTGAAAACGATCGGGCCCGACTATATTTAAGCGAACCCGTGGATGGATCGTAGACGATTTTCCGGTAAATGTTATCGTAGCAGATGTGCGCAGTGTGCCACATGTGTTGCTCGCGGAAGGCGGTAACGCCGCCGCGTTTTCGGACGGGTCGTCGGAATAGAATATTTCGGACGTCTTTACGACGGCGTGTCATCGATATTTACGCACGAATTATTAGTCCGCGTCTGCACGCGTACCGGCGCAGTTAGCGACGTGTAAAACGACACACGAGGGAGTCGCGTCACCCGCGATTACAAAAATATGTGACCGTGGCCCGCGAACGCGAGTGTGAAGGCACTTAAATAATACGCACCCTTGACGTGTTCGACCCTCCTGGTGCGGTGTTTCACTAGCCCGCAAACACTGGTCGGTCCGTACAACACGTCCACCGTGTACACGTGATCGTCACCGTCGGAGAGCTGCTGCTGCTGCCGCTGTTTCATTTCGTACGGTCGTCGAAATTTCGCGTAAACAACCTGATCGATTGACCGCTATACGTAAGCACTCCGTGTATGTGTGTGTGTTCGTTACGCGTTTATTGACCTGATCGGGCGGCCGTCGGCGCGTAACGTGTACAGTTTTTACTCGTCTACCGTCGACGAATCGTCGCGGTCGTTTTCTAGAATATCGAATCGTCTCGTGGAAACGCCGTCGTTTGTTTTCACAGTTTACTACGCACGCGGTTAATGAAAAACGAGCGCGTTTGAAATCTTCGGAAACGAAAAGAAGCAATAACGAAACCATCGCGCCAGCGCGTTTGTCGAACCTCGTGCTACAGTTTTTGGCAAAACACAAAATCACTCAACTTCGTCAGCCTCCGTACAGTCCCGACGTAGTCGCCCGTGACTTTTAGCTGTTCCCGAAATTGAAAATTTCACTCAAAGGGCGTCGATTTGACGTCACAGAGATAATTAAACAAAAACGCGACGTGTGCGCTGAAAGCTATTCCGAAAACTGACTTCCGGAGTACCGATGGGAGCGTATATATTTGATTGCACTTAAGACAGTTATACGCTCGAGATTTATCGCAACGGCAAAACGCCGCGACATTGTTTATTAAACGAATATGTTTTTTTTCGGAACTACTTGGTCGCGTTTGGTTCCCTATTCTTCGCCTATTTTCGTTCTAATTGCGCGTGAATCGTCTTATACTCCGGCGTTATATGAACGGGACCTTATTATGTACGAGAAACGACGGCTATGCCATTTGCGTTTTTCGTACGAGAGAACACGAAATCGAACCGACATTACCGCCAGCTCCGTTGACGTTCCCCAGACGGCGCCTCGGAATATTCCACAAGGACATGAGAGCGTCCCTCGATCGCGTGCCGTCATTTCGAAACGAACGCGTACCGATTTTTTCGCCACTTTTACGGGCTTAGGACAACGATCACGAATTTACTTGCCGTCGTTATTCCTTCCTTCGCCATTGTCACCGAATCGGCGAATCAGACAACCGCGTCCCAGTAAACCTGAGACTCGAGCATGCGCTCGACCCGGGCTGAATCCTCCTATCCGACGGACTAGCGCGTCCCGTTCACGGTCAAACGCCTCGTAGTGAAAGAGCGTGTGGAACGCGCTGTCTTCTTCACCGTTGTCCGACCCGGCGTGTCCGCAATGCGAACATCCGGGCGACGGCGCACGACCGATCATATATCTCATATATCGTAGGATTCGTTTAAATATACACACATTTCTATTTCTAACGCTTGTTGTAACCGAACATTCAGAACAACCATCGTATAAATGAACGGAGATCTCTGATAACAGGGCTTCACACCGACAATTCGTGTTTTAAAAAAAACAACGGATTCTACGTTTTTTTAAATTAAACGCGTAATTTTCGTTACGTCGTTGCGTAATATTCATTTATATAAATAAATATAAAACACCCTGACAAACTTACTAACCGTATACAAAACCGTATTGAGCAGTAACTAAAACGACTGGACTGACAAAGCCGCTATATATTACAAATATATATGACGTACGGTCATTATAACGCGAATTGTTCTCGACGATACAGTCGGATTACACTTATCCTGAAGTTAAAAAAAAAACGTAAGAATGATAATCGTAAACGGCAAGTTGGTGACGGTGAACATGCCGCCGTGCGCGAAGAAGAGGTTACTGCAGCCCGTCGGCCAGCAGCCTTTGAATCCAGTTTGGAACTGGGGCAAAGCACGTTGTCCGAAAACAGTCCATCGTGCGGACGTTAGTAAAGAAGTCCCGCCGACGTGGCTGAAAGTTAGTGGCATTGGGGCGGAACCGAAGGAGACACCGGAGCCCGAACAGGCAACGCCGCCCCGAAGTCAACCGTCGGCGTTAGGACGTCAGTCGAAGGCGTACAAATCTAAGTCGACGGCGTTCCGATATCAATCGACGACATCTCATCGTCAATCGTCGGTGTCAGGACGTCAGTCGAAGGCGTCCGTTCAAATATTATTTCCGCCTAGTAACCCTCCAGCGATCTTAGACGACGGCGAAATGTTGGACGTTAAGATACAGTGTTCGGAGTTGCCCGGAGACGATTCGTTCTATAGAGACGGCGTGATAGTACGAAACACCAACACGCAGACGGATCTCTCGGCCAACATTATGTGGGAAATGTGGCCAACGGTAAAGGCGAAGATGGGAGTGACCTTGTCGACGCAGGTCAACCAATACGAGCTGATGGACATGGACAGAGAGTTTAGTGTGACGATCGAAGTTGCGACGCATAGACTACTTGAAGATGCCGCCCTGAGACTATTGTACGAAGAAGATTTGGAGGCGCTGAGACGCAAAATGGACGTCCTCCACCTCAAACGTGTGGTGAAACACATGGCCGTGAAGCGGCTTGAATATTTAGAAGCCAAACGCAGACGCCGAGCACTGATCGCGCTGAAAAAGGCGGAACGCCGCATTCCGCTCGAATCAACCTTCCGAAGAATCCAATGCCGGATCACGGCTGGATGCTTAACCGCGCGAATGATCGACGACGTTCTCGACCAATTGGTCGACCACGGTTTCTTGATCGCCGAACGCGAGTATTCAGAAATACTGATGGAAGAGGTTAGCAACCAGTTCGTCAACCATTGCCAGCATCGCAAACTGGCCGACGCGCAGATGGACGCACTCATTAGGGACGTGATTGTCAATCGGGCGTAGTTATAACGGTTACCGACCAACGACTTTCATTTAGCCAGCCCTCCGACTTTCGACTCCGGACAAATTGTAAATAATTGCGTATTGATTGTAAAGCATTTTTAATTTGGTTACCGAATAAAAAAATCGTCAGAAACCTTAAAATGAATTGAACAACAATCAACGGGACAACCTGATAATTACTTTCGTTACAAATAATTAACCGATTTAATATAATCGTTATAGAAAGTAAATATTGTGTAAATATATTGCGGTTGTCCGTTTCGCGGAGTCAATGATGACCGTGAAAGAAATTGTCAGAAGGGAGAGAGACAAGCTCGAAGTTGGTGTACCTCCGTCTCACCGTGCAATACGTAACAGGAGGAAGAGGAGGCGAGTTGATTTAAAACAACGGGATTTATAAGTATAAGTATTTTTTTTTATATATATATTTATGTTTTACGCTATATATTTTTAAATGTTCATTAAGACGGAATATTGCGACTCGGTCGCTCAACTGTCCGCACCTGGAGCCATCGGATTACCATATTTGCAATAAATTGAAAGAGTTTCCGAGTGGACAACGATTTGCGAATAACGAAGACTGTTCTAAAAGTAACGCTCGTTCCTCCGCGCACTCTAATCTATTTATATTTCATTATTTCCAAATTACCCCGTATTATTTAGTATTAACAAATTATTCTTCGACGCTTTTATTTCAAATATCAATTTCGCGCGTTTGTATACACGTTACATTAGAATTGTAACTTCAATTATAGGAATAACGGTAGTGGATTTGAGAGTGAAACGCGTTATTCAACATCGAGAAAACTAAAAAGACAAACAACGTAGGGAAAATTCCAAAATCGTCGATAAAACGCACGAATTCGGATACTATTCTCGTTTATTTTTTCCTACCTCTATGTACAAAATTATTTGGAAGGAATCACTTTGACAAAATAAACCGTTGATCGAAATCGGTAGTGGCATGCCTTGTAAAACGAAAGAGGGAATATTCGAGAGCAAAACGACTAATTATTTTTGACATCCATTCTTTATAAGCGTACACTTATTCGAATTTGAGAAAAAAAAATCGTCCGAAAATTGGACTACCATAGGGTGGGCAGAGGGGAATCGGAAGACGGAAACGAAAGCGCCATTACGGGACGACAGCGTTGTCTGAAAATAATGATAATAATATTTTTCCAGCCGACGAACACGACATTATATATCGCATTTACCTCCACCTCAACCACCGACTTCGGTGACGACCGTAATCGACTTCAAAGCGAAAAGCATTCGACCGAAATGACAGTCGAATAATTATGTATATTATACATTTGGTAGGGCGCGAGCTCACGTTAAAATGATTATCGTCGATTCCGGTAATAGTGATGGGTGTACCAGCGCTGCTGAGAAGTAAAATCATCTGTCGAGCTTACCTGGCGGTTTACTTTCCAAACAAATTTTTTTCGTTAACTTACCGACAAAGAAAAATTGAAATCGGTACCTATTCAACAGGCCGATTTTTGAGCGAGCGAAAATGAAGTTTAGATTGTCTAAAATTTTTCAAACGAGAAATTTGCTAAGAAATCGTTAGATTTCGCTAATTTATTTCTAAACTTAGCTAGGGCTTCAATTAATTACAGGATAAATAACAAATATGCCGGCGTTTCAAAAAAAAAATTCTTAAAACAATGTAAATAGCTTCAATACCAAATCGACGAATTCGTTAGGCGATTTAAAAAATTTGCAAAGATCATAAAACGCTTAGAAATTTTTCGAAAAAAAAGTAGTACTAAATCAGCGCTTTATCTGATTCGAAAAAAATACGCCCAAATTAACCTTTCGAATTCGCTACGTTTTGCTAACCAATTTGTAAATCACACCTTTTGTTTCCAGGTGAATATCAAAATTGGCACTTCGTTCAATTCAAAAAAAAAATTGTCAAATTTTGCTGACGAATTTGCTATATTGGAAAACTAACATTATTGGTACAATATCTTATACACGTTGTAAAAATTTTTACCAACTAAACCAAATAACATTAGATTAATTAACTCGACGAATATTTTTTTCTCAACATTTTAAAAAAAATCGACAGTTGATTTTTATTAATATAAATATTCAAAAATTATCGTATATTTTGAAGTTTCAAATGTATTTGAAATATTGTTTAAAGATTGAATTAATTTTAGTCATTACACCTGTATCAAAATTTCAAAAAACATTTGTCCAAATCGACAACTTTTACATCCGAACAGAGCACGAAAATTATTATAATTATGGACTCGGTGAAGAATAACATTTTTAGTTACTATACGTTAATAATAATTAAAAAAACTGATTTAAATTTCATTATTCCAAAAAAAAAGTGTGGGAAGGTTCTCGGTTTAGATAAGTGTTTTTAACCTTTTTAATATGTATAGAATTTAAAATATAATCGTATTGCTGTTGAAGAGAGTTAAAATTATTTTGAAATTTACGTAAACCTTTACTTTTTCATAAATATTTTTCAAAAGCTTATGAAATCTCGGTTCCGACAGTAATAAATATAAATTTGAATTCGAACGTGAACATTATTATTTTCGATTATTATACCGTGTCGACTTTTTTTCACTAAAGAATTTGTGATATATTGAACGAAACGGGACCGCGCGAGGGTTCGAAAATTCGTACGCTCGAGAACGATTAAAAAAAATTCGGATTGAAAACATCGACACTTAGCTATATGACGTTTTGGTTCACGCATTCAGTACGTTCCTGTACGGAATATATCGTTCAAAATAAATATTCGGAGACACCGCGGGAAAAAACCGTCGTAACCGGGGCACGGGCCTCGTAACGTTTGCGTATGCTTTTCAAGGCATTATTGAGACGCTTTTTGTCGCGATAAGAAAATACGGAAAGCTGTCGATTTGTACGTACCGTTCAAAACGAGCGTTGAAAATGTTTCGGAATACATCGCCGAAGCACCCGGGAGAGGAATTTTATATTTTTACGGTAGACGAAATTTTTCGATACGTATTTACGGGGCCACGACGAGTCACGAACCGTAGTCACAACGGACGAGTCTTAGGGACATTAAAGCGTTATTACGGCGTCTCTTCCCGCCGCCCTTTGCGTACTTGGGGCCTGATAGTCGCCGGACGGACGGACGACCGTCCTAATAATAATGACGACGATGACGACGTTTATGGCTCGCGCGCGGTCGTATTTCACGTAATTTATTTGTATACGATTTTCGATTTGGCCGAAAACGGTTTTCCGGGCCGAGAAACGGGCGTATGAAAAAAAAACCCTACTCCGTTGCGCTCGTCGAGGGGGTCAGCTTGATGACAATCGCCCGTGTCCGTTGTGCCTCAGCTATTCATACGTCGTCCCGATTGTCTCGTTCGCGGTGTTTCGCGGTCGCACGCGCCCGCGCCCGTTTCGATCGGTCGAACGATTTTTCGACAACGCGCCCGAGTAAATAAGTGTCACCGCCGCGGAACGGAAACGCGCCTTTTTTTTTTTGTATTTTACGACTAGACGCCGCCGCTACGATTGTGTTGTATTATTCGGTCGCTCGTACGTATTACGGAAAATTCACGTCACGACCGTCGACGTTTCGTTAATCGCCACCGATCACACGAACGATAGAACCGTCGCCGCAAATGGTATGATCGGACCGTAGTCGCGAGAATCGACCGACAAATTCCTCGCGGTACATGTGACTTGTTACATATTTAACGACGGATCTCTCGTCGAGCGTCCCGAAATCGTTTCGGGCCAAACTAACCAGCCACGGGCGTACGGCACGTCTGGACGGAATATATACAGTAAATCGACCGTAAAGCTCGCGTGAACCACACGCGCGACGACGAAATCGCGGCGAAACGTTCGCGCCACACTTAAGTCAAATAATAGGTTCGCGTATTTGAGGGCCACGTCGTACGTGGCGTGACCGTTAAACAATACCGTACCGATAACGATGAAATGTTCGCGAACGTTTTGCTTATGACCTTCCGCGTATTATAGGCTATTTATCGTTTCACTATCTTTACCGAACGGACGGTTAGAAAATAGCGCGTGGAGTTTGGCCACCGTGTTTCGGCATTCTGGGTCGACTAATTGCGGCGACAAATAACCTACGGAAATCTCTTTCGGATTAATCGGTAGAATTCGTTAAGTAATTTGTCCAAGGTGTTTTCGATTTTTACGACAGTACGCTGAAGGGGAGCAGTGCGATCCGAACTACAAAGGAAAACTCGCCGCCCGAGGGATATACACGGGGTGATCTCGAAAACCGTAGAAACCTTTAGTAAGCGTCTTTTTTAGAAGCTAACACCGGCCGTTTTTAACGTTGACGGAACAACGACAAACGCGACACAATTGTACTACTAGTTGGCTGGACGCGATCGCCGATTTCGACGATTTTCCTATAATAGGGGACCGCTCCGAATCGTCTCCGAAAATAAAAACCACGCCGAATAAACGTCCACAGGGAACCTATCCGATCTCCGTAGCCGTTACGTCCGTGGTGGTTGCGCGTTTGCGCGAACGTTTTATCGGCGACAACGATCTGCGAGGACGCGCGCGACCGCCATTGTACGTCGTATATCCGCGAGATAGACATCGGCGCGAACTGTTCGTCCGTCGCCTGTGTAATAATATCGCGCCCGCTTGTGCGCGTCTGCGTGTTTACTATACGCGTACTTTATACGTTCTATGACGTACGTATACTATCGTCGTTCGCGCTACTACGTACATATATATAATACGTACGCGCGGCGAACACGTATTTTGATTATGATAATGTTGCCGCGGCGGACGATGAAGCCGATATTATACGTATGTGTGTGTGTGTGTCTCCTTTGTGTCTGCCACGGAATACACTTTTTACGGGTCACGTCTGTCCCGTCATTGTACGCGCGCGACGAGCTATTGCGCGTGGCGGGATACGCGGATGGAACGAACCACGTGGGTGCTTGTGAGACGACCGTGTCTACGACAGTGCACGTGCAACCGGTGGACGCGATATTATATTGTCTCCCGGCCGGCCACGTACCACTCGAAAGCGTACTATACGGCGCGTGTGGAAAAAAAAACGTTAATAATAACGACGACGACGACGACGATAAGACGCGCCGTACGGGTAATTCGATATTCCGATTTTCTACGACATAATAATACGATACGGTGAAACCGCGTCGGAAGACCAGATAGACGTCGGCCACTCGACGTCGTCGAAAAGAACGCTCCCGACGACCGAACACGAAGGGCGCGCACGACCGGCGGGCGACATTTAGCGAAGGCCCGGTAGCGGAGTTCGCTCTTTACCTACGTACATTTACGGTCCGCCACGCCGGTTTCGTATATATTTATTGTACGTCGTTGTTACGATCGAACGTCCCAACGTTTTCGAATAGACGGATCGGCTAAAAAACGTGTCGTCGGTAAAATCATCGAGCAGTGGCGGTGACGGTCGTTCGTCCAAAGGGCTATTCGTGCAATCGGAATTTCAACGGTTTCGTCGTTCAACCGTTCCCGGAGCGAAACGAACACGTCGTCGATAGTTCAAAATACCCGACTCGTGTTTTTCGAATTTTCCAGTGATTTTTCGTTCAAATCAAAACTACTCGATACTAGTATGTGTCTCGCCTACGAGTCGCTATTCAATTTTCGTCGTAATCGTGACGTACGTTTCGGCAGCGCCGCGTTTTACGCGTTATCTTGCACGCACGTAACCGACAAATAAAGCGATTTCGGGAAGCGACTATAGTTACGGGGCACAAACGATTTAAGAGCCGAAAATTGAATATCTGTGCGTCCTGTACGCGGGTTAAGTAAAACTATAGAAATAAATCGCGTTAGTCACGAGACGAAATAAACGTAATTCGAAAGTTAGTAGCGTCGATACGGTCAATATTATTACATAGAACGGAAAGAGCGTCGCCAGCCAACGACCACGCGCGCGGTGTTATATTACGTGAGCGGTCATCGCGTTGTTTGATTGTGGCGTTTAATAGTAAACAAACCAGCGGCGTTTCCTCGAACTAATCGCGAAAATCGTCGACAGTTTTCGGAAACGAATAAGAAACCATTAACGTTCGAGGGTCCGCCAGTCGATGTCCGTTTTACACTCGGGCGTTTTTTTCCCTCGTTCTATGACACGTTACGCGGAAAATGTGTTTGGATAATGAAAAACATTCTTATTTATCGCGAACGTAAACACCGTTGTCCGCCCAACACGTCGTATTCCCCTTTGGCCGACGACCACCGAAATAATATAAAAACTACTCGACGTTATTTACGAAACGTTCAACCTACCACTATAACTGATTGACTTAAAATTGATTCGTTTTCGCTTTCGGTGTGACGGAAAAGGATTTCGCCCATTTTTCGTCGTCCACGAACAGTGTGCGACACGTACCGATACGTCGTCGTCACGCGACATGGACGACATTGGACAAATATCGCCCTAGGTACGATTACGATGTTTCTGTGAAACGTTCGAAACGCAAACGTGTCGGCAATTTTCGGCTTAACCGCGCGACGGCGAAATTCGGAAACGACCGAAAAACCGGAACGGAAAAAAAACGAAAATCTAATCTTCCCGAAAGGAAAACTAATCGGTTAAAAGTCCAACGATGAAAATATCGCGTGATTGAGGTACGACGGAAACGAATGGACGTAACGAGACACGAATGGAACGTACGAACGTTCAAACCTTGCGACGGGAGGTGTGTAAATACGGGTCGAGAATATTGTACGCGGGGCGCAATAAAAGCCGTCTACACGTCCGTTACGAAATTTTCGATTTAGACAGACGGCAATTAGTGTAGTGGCCGTTGACGTTCTAGGTAATAATACTCGTTAATATTATCGGATAAACCGCCGTTGCCGCGAGATCTTAACCGGACACGGTTTTCGTAAATATAACGAGTATAATTTTTCTCTCGATAATTATCGTTCAAATACAATATTCACTATATGTCACATATCGTTATGCATAACGCTTAAAATGAAAAATAAACAACCGTGAAAAATCTTAAACAATTTAGTAAACACGACAATATTGCGAAAATCAACGAGTTACAAACAAAACATATAACGGATACGTCTCTAACAATATATATATATAAATGTATATACGCCTGAAAAATATTAAAAAAGGAAACGTTCCCTGCCGTCTTTCGTCGGACGCGTACGTATTGGAAAAACGATAAGTTCGTTCAGCCCGTTAATACACGTCGCGAAAAATTACGTCACGGCGCGATCAAAAGTATCCGCCACCGCCCTCTTCGAAGTAACCGCCGCCGCCCGCGTCCGCGTGCCCGTACTTCTCGCCTTCCTTGACGCCACCCTTCTTGGCGAACTCCGATTGCTGCCCGTGGTGCGCGTGCTCGCCGGCCTCCGACTTGTGGCCCTTCGCTTGCTCGTACTTTTTACCGTGGTCACTCTCCGCCTTCTTCGACCCGTGGCTCTCGTGGTAGCCCGTGTCCGTGTGACCCTTCTTCTCCGAACCGCCCTTCTCCTTAGCGTGCTTCTCGTGCTCGTGCTGGTGTTCCTCGTGCTCGTTACCGTCGTGCGAATCGTCGTAGAACACTTCGTCTTTCTTGTACTCGTCCTTGTGGTGCACCTTGTGGAAACCGGAGGTCTTCTTGCCCTTCTTGTGACCACCCTTCTTTACCACCGATATGCCCTTCTCGCCGTGGTTACCCTGGAACGCCTCGCCGAAATGCTGCGACTGGTCCACGTGGCCCTTCTTCTCGCCCGCCTTCTCGTTCACTTCCGACCGTTTCTCGTCGCTACCGTAATCCGCTTTTTCGCCCTTGTCGTACGCCTCCTCCTTCTTGAACGCCTTCTCCGCCTTTTCGCCCTCCTCCGATTTGTGGCCCTCCAGGAACTTTTCTCCCTTCTCCTTCTCGTAGTGTTTGTCCTTCTCGAATTCGCCGCCGCCACCGCCGCCGTAACTGCCCGATCCCACGAACCGGCTGCCCTCCTTATTCAGGTCACCTCCACCGACCTTGCTCTCCGCCGGCCGTTCGTCCACGATCTCTTTGATGTTTTTCGGCAAC
The DNA here is from genome assembly GCA_025469175.1 of Geopemphigus sp. TES_GeoC_2020. Classification (NCBI taxonomy): domain Eukaryota; kingdom Metazoa; phylum Arthropoda; class Insecta; order Hemiptera; family Aphididae; genus Geopemphigus; species Geopemphigus sp. TES_GeoC_2020. Next base: position 54,256 of record JAIPRN010000559.1, read on the forward strand.
GGTTTCGACTCGCCGAACGTCTCCTCGTCCCCTTCCGCGTCCTTCCGCGACGGTTTTTTCGCCGACGGCCTGTACTTCCTTCGATCGGACACTTTCACGTCTGGCCCGAACGCTTCGTCCGCGTCTTCGTCGGCGTCGTCTCTCCGTCTCGGCGCCGTTTTTCCGGTCGGCGATCTCGCCGGCTGCCGGCGTTCATCCTGCGGGAACTTGAACGGTCTGTGTCCGGTCTCGCGTGGCTCGGACGACGACGAAAACGGACGGTGCGCCCGCTGTTCGGACCGTCCCGACTCGGAGTCTTCGACCGGCCCGTTCTTAGTCCTCAGCCGGTACGTGCCGCCGTATTCCCGGCGGGGCGTTCTGGACGTCTCTACCACGCTGTACGAGCTGCTCAACCCGGACGTGTCGCCCACCGGCAGTATTTCCACGTTCGAGCCCAAGCCCGCGTACGCGTTGCCCAACAGCTGCCGTTTGTGCCGGACCACCGCCATCACCGACACGGCGGCGACGAGCGGCCACATGGCCGCGACCACGGCCGCGCACCTCGGAACCAACATTTGGTTGTCGTGCGTACCGCGGTTACTATACGTTCGCTGCGGGACGGCCGACGCGTTTGTCGCGAAAATCGTCGACGCTGTTATTCTCCGTTACGTGCGCGTTCGCGTGTATAGTGGCGCTACCGTCGCGGTACCCGTGCCGAACCTGTACTGTGGACGCGTGTCACGTTTACTACTTATAAAACGACCCGGGCGTACGGTCGTTGCCCACCCCGTATCCTAACCTCTCCCCCCCGGGGGCACCGGGAACCCGTCGTCGCGATTCGAAACGAATCGGCGGCCCGGGCTGTTGCGAAACCTAACCGCGCCGGGAAAATTCTCCGCGAGAAATCATCCGCACCAGACGCGTGTCGTCTGCAAGGACGAACGCTATATTCGTTCTATCCCCTCCCAACCCCACACCCTCCGCCGGTACCCCGGAATTCCACGGTCGCGCGTCTGAGGTTACGCGGCGCGAAAACGCGCGTCGTACGATCGAACGTACACGCGCGAGTATTATATACATATATCGTTATCATTGAGCGCAAAATCGCACAATGGCGCGCGCACGGGCGTTTTTCACTATTCCGTCGGCGGTTTACTCGGCCGGGGGGGGGGGAAAGCGAACTGACGGCCGTCACGGTGTTCGCCGACGCGTTGCGAGCGCGCGCGCGCCAGCCTTGGACCATCCGACGAACCGTGTACGCACGATGACCCGCGGTTGCGTCGGAGCCCCGTGCCCAGCCGCGTTGCGTACGTCGTTCTCGGGTTCGGATTTTTAGGTCAAAAACTAACCGAGAATCGATACGAGAACGGAAAACACGCACGCGGTTTCCACTACGATTCGTTTCGTGCAACGAGAATAATATACGTCGTATACGGGGCGAACATTTAGCGAGCAACGGCGTGAAAAAAAACTAAACGATAACGTTCCTTATTCGGCCGCCGAATACGAAATACGGTAAACGACAAAATGAAACGTTTCCGCGCGAACTGTATAATAATGCGTAAAATCCTGAAAACCCTAATCCGGTAAATACGCGAGATAGAGACGCAACCGATGCCGAATATCGAAACGCGTGTTGGCCGAATTCTCGTCGAATTTTCGTTTTCGTTTTGGGCGTCGTTATGTTCGCGCGATCACGTCGAGACGTGAAAAAACACCGAACATACCCCCGGACGATTCCCCGTCTGATCCTGTCCGATATACCCGCGGCGAACGTTTATAAAACTCTGACGCGCGTTTTCCACACGCCGGCCACACGTCACACAACACTCGTCGCACAACACGTTCCGCGCTTGTTTACGATAAACACGCGGGCGTTTATCGCTTTTTCGAATTAATATTTTCCGGTCCGCGGCGTTTTTCGGAACAATTCACGACGGAACTGATTGCACACGACGATATCCCGCCGACTAACGTAAAACACCGTCCGCGTCCGACAATAATATAAATAACACGTAAAACACGCGCGCCCCGTTTTAAACGTCCCATATGGCCTAGTCGTCTCCCGTCCGTAATCGAGAAATATTTGCATATAATAATAGACCACGCTGTGACATACGTTCCAAATAGGTAGCACGCGCCGCCGTACATCATAGACGAATATAATTTATGCTCGTGTCGGACACCCGGTGTATATTATACGTACATATATATATGTATGTATCGGTAAGTACACGTGATAGATATATCGTACGTGTTTGTGCGCGCGGGGGGGGGTAGCGATTAAAAAAAAAGTGAAAAAAATATCATAAAGTCGGAACTTAACCCTTTCGGTTAGCCACCGTTTAATAATACCGCCATCGAAACGCGATACGTGCGCCGGGCACGATAATATTATTATTATCGTTATTGTTATTACGATACACGTCACCTGACAGCGTAATTGCGGGCCGTGAAGAGCAATTTACCGCGAACAATTTGATCGGGTCCGACGGAGGAGGGGGGGGGAGGAAACGGTGACCGAACGTAACGCGTATATCGAACGTGTATCGTTTAGGGTAATTAATAAAAAAAAAAAAAAAAAAATGATAGTCGTCGTCGTCGTTGTCAGCCGAGTATAACGATACCGTGACCATCGCCGCCGCCATCGCCTCCGTTGTTCCGGCCTAGGCGATCGTCCCTACTACGCCACGGGTAATTTTCAACGATGACACATCGCTAAAACGTCGGACTCGTCGCCGTACCGCGTACGCAAACGTATACGAATATATGGAACGGAGCGGTTGGTTTTGAATCGGTCGGAAACGAGACGTAAGTGTTACGATCGAAATGTCGCGCTAATCACCCGCCGAGCTTAGTCCGACGTTTCGTCCGTTTAACCAATCCGTTTTCCGGTTCCGTGATATTCGTGACGCGCGTACACAGTGTACCCGCGAGAGACTACGATTACGCATCGTCAATGTCGAACATATTCGACGACGCGTTCGTATTATACGAGTTGGTCGGGCGGCGGTGCGACACTGTCGTTTCGGTCTTGTTACGGTTCGGATTCAAACGTATCGTTTTATCCGTACGCCATCGTTTAAACGGGTCTGTCCACGATGCACGTGTACGTTAAAATTATACGCGTCATCAGTCGGCGTCACGAACCAGTCGGCGTCGCGAACCAGTTCATTTCCAAGCCCGCGGGTATCGTACCGAAGCGTATAAATAATTTACCGATAAACGGTTCTTCGCCGTTTCCCGAAACGCGAATACCGATCGTTTTTACGCTTAGACAAGGGCCGAAATGCCTACGCGACACTAAACGCGTACGATTTCCGTTCCCATATTCGCGGACCGCTCGCGACGACAATACGTCGACTATATTGGTACTACTACGCGGTCTGTCTATATCGTGTCGGGTACGCTCGCGGTTGGTACGAAACCGTTCTTGGATTCGATCGTTTCGTTCGTTCACGATAATTTGCGCGGGCGTACGTACGGAACGAAAAATTTTGAACCGACCACCGGTCGAAAACATTCCGGCCGGGAACCGGGACCGGTTAGGAGACGCGTCGTCATGCGGCCAAACGTGCCGCTTCGGACCCACAGATTCCTGCGGGCGGCGTCAAAGGCGAAGGTCGGTAATTGGACGGGGCGCGTCGTAGGACGGAACAGTTTTGTTGAGTGGTTTTTTTTTCGATACGACGCTACGTCGCGCCGTTGCGCTTTCGGAACGGCGCGTTCTCTTTCCATTACGAAAATGACGAAATATCCCGGGTCACGTTTCGTCTCCGGCGACACGGTTCGAACGAAATGAAAACCGCAATTACTACGCGCGTTTTTTCGCTTCTTTCCCCATTTGATCCCGCGGTTTAACCGATAGCGCCCGATCGGATCGAAACACGCCCGTAACTCTCGCGTGTATGTCCACCAGTCCCGAATCACGTTAGCGACACACGTGCGCGGAATTTCGGAAACTGTGTTTAATTACCGTTTTCGTTTAAACGTTATACCGACCGCGGCGATCGTCCGCGTACCGTGTATACGGTAAATCGTGACGATCAATAATCGAGCGGCGTCGAAAATTACGATAATGGGGAGGAAAAAGTCGAACGATTCGAATCTCGCGCCCAACCACCACCCCACCCCCTTCGACCCATATACGAACACGCCGCGCGATTGATATCGAAACATACGGAACGACGCATTTCGGGTGTGCATGCCCGCGCGTGCGAGTCGCGCGCCGGAACGAAAGAACGTCCGGTTAATTTGTGTTCGCGAGGCTGACGCGAATTAGTGAATAACGACAATTATTACACGCCCCGTGCCCGACAGCTGCCGCGACGATTCGGCCACAACGTTACCGTGTCGCGTTGTTATAGTAAAATCGGGCGCGTCTCGCCAAGGCTCTTTGGCCATCGGCGGTGGTGGCGGCGGCGGCGGAGAAGAGGAAATTACGAAACGTTTGTTCCGAATAATTAAAAAATTATACACGTAACGATCGCGAGGTTATCGTGGCGCTTTAAACGTATTTCGACGTTTAATTTCGTTACGAAATATATTCGTAATAATTAGTGGACAAGTTAGGGGGACCGTACGCCGCGTTGCGTTCCCGGTAAACCGAATAATTTACACGGACCATAGTTCGCCGTGCGGTTGCCGACGCAAACGGTAGGGCCGCGTACTCGGCGGACGTTCCTTATTCGACGTGTTTTCTCTGTTCCGGACGTCGTGAACGATTGCCGACGAATCGGTTCGGGGTCGACAAAAACGTATCGCGTCGGGAACGTTTGAGACCAATCGTATCGGACGAAACGAAACGACGGTTCGCTACGGTCGAAAATCGTAATACGTCTTCCAAATCGGCTATTGATGTGTTCAGAAACGTATATTTCGACAATTTCGTTTCGCCGTTCGAATACGTTTTATTTTCGTCATTGGACAATTATGCGTCCTCTCTGGTCGCCACAGTCCTCGAGCGTATATATATATACGTTATAGTTTATACTGTTGCACTTTGACGGGACCCGAGTGTCCGTATAAAACTCTCCGAGGGGACACTGAACCGTCGGACTTACGGGGTTCGCAAAGTCCGAAGCCGTACACGTAATACGTATATATATATAAGCACGCACCCACACACGTACACGTGTGTCGGTGACGGCGTTATTAATAATACACAAACAATGTCGCGTAATATATATAATAGTGTATAATATATGTACGGAAGCGACTCGTGTAATTGATGTTTTGGACAGCAGCAGACGAGACTCGTGTGTGTGTGTATAGCGCGATATCGCATGCGCATAAATATGTTTATATATATATATATATAGATATATACGCGAACGCGCGGTGAATATAATTAGCGGGCCGAATATTATAATATTATATTTGTGTACGTCAGATGTTTTCCAGGGGTGGGGCCGTCGGGGTGGAAAATGGTTTGCGTGTCCGAGGATCGAGGCAGAACGACTAACAACACTGCGGTCTAGGCTGACCACCGCCGTGGGGTCCGAGCCCCCGACTAAAGGGTTAAAGGTGAATCCTTCCCCCGACGAGTCTATTCCCGCGCACGTTATTGTAAACACGCGCGCGTTACACTCGAATATTTCGTACACTATTCCGCCGCCGTCGTAGTAATAAACGTATTTGGTCGGAACGCGCCGTTTTTACGACGGCCGGATAGTGTTCGGTTCACCGTGCGGCCCGGTATTTCGTAATAATCTAGCGTAGAACGTTCGGCGGAAGTGTGCGCGTGATTTTCACGGTCCGACGACAAACGGCGTATACAACGACGACGAGTCAACAACAACGTCACTCCGAAAGAACTCCCGGACGGTTCGAACAACCGTAACGAGCGCGCTACGACCGATTTTTCGCGTGGGCCGATTACTTTAAATAATCGCCGCGGCGGCTCGTCCAAATTCCATTCGGTGGTGTATGTCCGCCACAACGTTTAGGTTTTCGTCCCGTCCGTGTTAACGGTCCGTTTAATTATTGCCGTCAACGGTGACGTTGGCCATCGACTGGACGGTATCGAGGGGACCGGGCGTCGGACACGTCACCTAGTAGTAGTAATAGTAGTAACGAGCGGATTGGTTAGGCGAATGCTTTTGAAAATTTCGGGGACCTTACTACTCCCGTAGTTTTATTCTTACGGGCACGTGTGAAAAACCGACGGAAGAAAATTCGTTATAAGTAAACCGTCCGCGCGAAACAATTAACCCTCCCGCACCCAGACGTGTAGGGCCAAAACGTGGCAAGAAGTCGATCGATTTCGTTTGTATTGGCGGGACACTTATTTGATATCGATTATAAAAATTCAATCTCGATAACGTCGTCGTCGAGATCGTATGTTCGTTATTTTTCGAATTTGGATTTTTAACAATAATACAAACCCTTCCGTAAATTCTTCGTACATAATATTCGAGCGTTCGAGATACAAAAACAAACGAAAATTAAAACGCTACGCTGATATGACGATTGTTTCGATTGCGACGTATTCCGTGAATCGTGAAAGTATCGTTAGCCTGTTTGCTCGCCGAACAATTACCCTTTAAATAGTCGCGATAAATACGCCGTTTTCGATTAAATTGTTTGTCCGTAATCACGATTGAAAATGAAACGTTATTCTACAGCGATCAAACGACGGAATCACGATTAAACGTACGTATGGCCGACAACGCTTAAAAGTGAGCGCGTAATAAACGAACGAATGAATATAAAAGGAAATACGACCCGAATGTCTGGGTAAGGGGGGGAATTGAATAAAAACCTTTACGAGGCATATTTCGCGCGGGAACGGTAACGGTCACCGAGTCGTTATAAAAAAGGAAAATTCGTCGCCGTCCGAGGTCTAATTATTGTACGTTTTTATGCGCAGGTAAACGCGACAGGTTATCGTTATTATTAATTTCCACGCGCGCGCCAGACGCGTGTCCTTACGCGCCCGACGGCCCCGCCAGCGGTGCATATGAAAACGAGCATGACAACTGTGTAGTGGGCGAAAAAACGAGGAAAACACGCGTCAAATCGCAGAACGTTTGTCCTACATGGATAAAAGTGCGTAAAAATACGCGTGGAAAATCGGACGAAGGGCACCCCGACCGGGCCGCGTCCACGGACCGGTTAATTGCGCGTACTTACTCGGACAAAACGCAATCGGATCTACTCGAGACCGACCGCATCAGCACCGGCGGAACTTCGCCTTGTACCGTAACGTCGGTTGGCCAAAGACTTTCTACTATAAACGACCGTTTTGGATTTCGGTCGTTTCTTGCCGTACCTGATTCGGCACTGTTCGATCGTGTTGTTTAATATCACCCGTCCGGTGTATGGATACGTATACGGAAAACGAACGAATCGAAAATGGAATACGCGTTATTAAACGAGCGACCAGTTCGGGCAAGAAGACGAAGGGAGAACACGATGCCGTATACTCGTCGTTCGTCGGTTACCGTTGGACTACACAATGGTAATACTTACGAATCGCGTGACCACAATAGTTTAGATTGATCGAGTAAACTGTTCGAAAATGTCGAAAAACGATTACGGATAAATATCGCAAGGCTACGGCGGAACGCGGCCCGGTCGACGTGGCGATTTTCGTTTCGCGCGTATTCTCGTACCGGACCGGTTCGCGAAAAAATACGTACACCGAAAATGTCTCCGCGTTTATTTCGTAACGGAAATCGGTCGCGCGACGTCGTCGAACAATCGGTACGTTGTTCCATATCGACGAAACGTTCGGACGGGCGTCCTTAAGTCGGTGGTCGGTCGACGGCGATTAAATAAAAAAAAAAATTAGAAAAGTCGAACAAAAGAGAAACGAAATAGTGGTACGACCGCCGCGTCCTTTTAGACCGGTCGGTGTTCGGGCGAAACGACCGCACCTAGTAAAAAAACTCACGTACGCTCTTGACCGTGACCTTTTGCCAGGTACGTCGGGGGGACTCGCCGTTATGTCCCGGGAACGCCTTGAGCTGCTGCTATGCGTTAGGTCACGGCGCGCGTATGTTATCCACCGGTACGGTGACAATCGCGCCGAAATCAAAAACTAGGGTTGGTAGATTACGAGTTCGCGATTGACGGTACCGCGTCGGTTACTCGAGACCGTCGCGTCGTTTCCAATTATCGTAAGGATATCGACGATTGGATTTCAGCCAACCCGACACGATCGCCATTGCTCGAAAACAATACGAGTAGTATACGTACGATAATAACGCGGCACTAAATTCGATCGTAGCCGGGAGATATTCCGGGAGAATACCGTCAACGCGATATAGTGTTCATTAAAATGATAAATTATTGTCGAACACGACGAGGCCTAATCGCCGTACGAAAGTCTGAAGACCGTAAATATTAATTACGTCGGTCATAATTGAGTCGTACGACCGCAGTTTGTCAACTACCCACTGTAGATCGTACAACGTGTGTAGTCTATAAATGACGACACGGGCGAATACGAAACGTCGATTTTATTTTTCATACCGATTTCCAGAACACGGTCGCGTACGCGATAGGTAACGTACGAAACTCGAGTCCGTCGAAAGCAACGGTGTCCGGCCGGTGACGTACAACGACCAAACGGGCGTCGAACGGAATATTGTCTCGTTTTCGGCGAAATAACGTCATTTTCCGCGCGTTTTCGCGGCCGAAACGCGTACGGCCGTGCCGTACTACGCGCCGAAAAACTTACCAACAGCGTCGACGACGTAGTTTATCTACGGGCCTCTCCCCTTTTTCGGTTTTTACCCGCGGTGGGGATATCGAGTATCTACATAATATATATATATATATATATATACGTGCGCGTGCGCGCGCGCGCGCTTGTTTATAAATAGACACTCGGGCGTGCGCGCGTAGAAGGGAGAGGCAGTTGTTAAAAGAAACCTGGAACACGACAACCCGGTCGCCGTCGTCGTCGTCGACGAGAGAGCCAATGACCCCGCGCCGAGATTTGTTTGCGTTCCGTCTCTGTCGTCTCCGCGGCGCTGAAAACCGGTTTTCCCGTGACCCAACGACGGGCGCCCGTTACGTTTCCCGAGAGAGGGAAAACGCACGACCGACGGTCCCGTCTCCTCCGGGCAACGTCGCCTCTCGTCGTCGTACTACTATTACGATTACTACAATATATAATACGTGTGCGTGTACTACGTTCGCTTGTGTATACGCCCGACTGACTACTATACTACTACGACTACTATACTACTACTATTACTACTATTATTATTACTACTATTTTACTATAACGCACGTAACAAAAAGTATATACGACCGGCGACCTGCGGTTTGAACGCGCGCCGTCTACGTACTTGTATATATATATATATATGTATGCATACGTATACGTAACAACGCTTGTGTACACATGTGTACAGGAACCGATCGGAGACGCGGTTTTGCCGCCAAAAATCGGAATACGGGCGGGAAACTTTCGCCGGCAACTACCGTACGCGCGTTACCGATCGGCCGCACGAACCGGACGAACGTTTTTCTAAAAATTATTCCACCCCGAGCGTTTTAACGAATTCGAACGCAATTTCGTACACGAACCAAACACCCGTAACACACCACAAACGGACTACGGTGTTTGGAACGGCCGTTCGAATTTCGGTCGCTTCGAGGAAAATAATGCGCGTAAGACATTTGTCGGAGTCGGCTCCGTTCCGGACACGTTTATAATGTACGTACGTATTCGATAAAAAAAAAATCGTCGTCTACTCGGGAATTTTTCGATCGACTTACACCCAAGAGAGCTTACGACGAGTTCCATCGTATTATCAAACCGAAAATGGCCAATGGCGTTTGGGTCTAACCGAAACCAAACGAACTACACTCTCGATATTAACACTTTGTCCGTAAACAAATGTCAGGCCGGCGATATTATATAATTACAGTCGTTATCCGACGACGTTTTATCTATCGTTTTGCCTATTTAGATATATTTTTTCGACGCGCGGACAGTTTTTTATCGCTCGTTTTCGAAACGTCGGCGACGCTCGATTCAGAAAAAGCTTCGCCCGTGTTGAGTTTCCGCGACAAATAACGTGTCAGACTACACGATAAAATTAAGTATTGGTCAGCGAATTTGCGAAAAACGTTTGTCGATTTAACGACCACAATAGAATCCCCTGGAGATTACACCACACACAGGGGTACAAACACGCCGTCGTAAACGCTATTGCGTTTATTCTTTGGGACGTTACGTAGAGCATACGTTTTTTATTTTTCGAAACGAAGATGGTCGAAAAGTTCGAATCCCGTTTTAATAATAATAGAATATAATTATTGGTTCCCGTGTTCTTGAACTCATGAACGCGTTAAACACGATTTAACTGGGACGCTTTCAATTTTCGAACGAACGTTTACCACGTAAAACGAAACGGACGCGTCGTTCGGTAGTTTCTACGTGTTTCGAAACGAAATTGATCATTACACGTGTACCGCAATCGGTAACACTTTTCTGGATGTTGAACGATGGCAAGGGGAGAGGGGTGCCGAACGGAATCGCGATGATAGAATAACGACCGTGTTGGTTTACGTTAGTTAAAACTGTAAAAACGGGTTCGATTAAAGGTTACGTTAACGTTTTTTAAACGTAGCGGGCTTCGCGTTATTCAAATCCAATGCCGTACTAATATCGAAAAAATATTCGATTTCGCGAATAACTATAAACGTTAATAATTTATCGGGTGTCGAAAGCGGTTCCGCTCGACGAGATAGCGTTTACACGGCCGACGGTCCACGAATTTGAAAACAATACACGGTACATGATGAGTGGAGACAGGCGGTACGTTCGTTCGTCGTGAAATTCTCAAAGCGCGTTCTAGTGTTTTGTTTAAACGCGCGATCGTCGTAACTTGTTGTTCTCGGCGCGTACGCTACGTTCGGAGATAACGGCGACAATTATCACGACCGGGCGTCGCGTATTCGTCACAAGCGGGAAACGACACGTCCCTAGGCCGGTAATAAATTGTTGACGAAAATGAAACGGGAACGCGCGTACTACCAACCATCGTTTTTGATTTCACGAACGAGGGAGTCGGTGGAGAACAAAAAAAGAACGCAACTCGTTCGGACGATCGAAATCGAATTCACGGATGACTTTCGGGAGGCACTTAAAAATTATCGGAACAATCGTTTCATTGCGAAACGGTCCGTCCGAACAGTTACGTTTTTAAGGAAACAACATCGTTTTCCGTATTACAACGTAGTCGAATACGATACGCCTAGGCGAGTCCGTATCGTAGGTACTCGGCATCGTATTCGATCGCAGTTTTCAAATTCATTTTCGAGAAACGCGTGTGGTTCTTCACCCCGCCGTCCGTGGGGTGGCCAATGGTCATCGTGCATAAAAACGATCAGTCGCGCGCGCGCGCCAATAATTAAAACACGCGGCCGTGCCGTTGTAACGAATGATGATAATAAACCGTGGCGCGCGATAACAGTTTATAGAACAATCGTTTGTCTATATTTTCGACGTTCGCCGAGAAGACGAGTCCAATGAACTCTTCCGGACGAGGCTCGGTCAGCTCGTTGTGGACGCCGCGCTGGAGAGAGAGTGTGTGCGCGCACAGACGCGTATGTGTGCGTGAGAGAGAGTAGATGTGTGTGTGTGTGAGTGAGAAAAAGAGACAATATTATAGCCAACGAGTGAGAAAGGAAAACCGAGGACGGCGACGACGATTAATATATATATATATATAGGAGACTACGAATCCGAGTATTTTTTCCTCCGCAATAATGGACAACGAAACACTGCCCGGGTCGCCGCCACTGAGCGCACTACAATATTATATACGCCACTCTTTTACTACTATTACAACGGCAGTCATCACGATCGTCATCGTCGTCGTTGTCGTCGGTGACGAGGTCTGCGCGCTTTCCGCGTTTTGATCGGATAATGGGCTGGAAAAAGCGAACATTAACATAGAGTAAAGACGACGACGACTATCGAATGAGCTCGGAGATTATGGCAGGGGCGGAGGGGTAACGCACAATAGAAGAAGCCGTCTTATTTATGTATACACACACACACACACACACACACACATGCATACATGCACACTTACGCTTGTACGCGCGCGCGCGCGCAAGCGTACACACTGGTTGAAGCCTTAATAGTTGCAACCGTGATGGCGACGGCGACGACGTCGGGGTCCAAGACCCGGGGGGGGTAGTGGTGGCGGGAGGAACGTAAGAGAGTATATATATATATATGTATGTAGTGTACAGTGCCGGTCTGGGCGGGGAGGGGCTGGAAAGGACCGGGTATAGGGTGTGTGCGTGTGTGTGTGTGTAAGTCTCGAGCTCAAGCGTCGTCGGTGTGCCGGTGGGGGAGAGGAGAGGTCTTTGTTGGGCGCAGGTGTACAGATGTGGTTTCGCTAGGCAGTATAAATCGTATTGAGTTTTTACCTATACATACACACACACAAACGATACACGTGACGGTGGACGTGCCCAGGTGCGTGCGGGGCGAAGGGTTTTCTCTCTGAAAACCAGTTTTCACGGGTTGACTACCAAGTTACGTGATTTGTAAGACAACATCAGCTCTCCTCCTCCGACCGTATATATAAATAATATACGAATAATAACCTGTATATATATATATACACGTACGCGAGTGTGTGTGTGTGAGTGTATATGCGCGCGCGCGCGTGTACTCAACGTAGTGGTGGTTCGTTTACCCCGCGTAATCATTTCGGAGTCGCGACGGACCGAACCGCATCGAAGACGGATGGGTCGTACCCCGCGCGCGTTATATTAACGTATTATTATCGCGCCCGTGCGTGCCCGTGTGTGTGTGTGTGTGTATACGTATAATATCTAAGTACGTATACGAACACACGCATACACACACGTGTACTGTCTTCGTTTTCGTCTCCAAGACGTGCCCCGTAGGCAATTAATAATTCGTTGCCGGATTTGTTACACATCGAAAAAACAAAAACACCACTCACTGACCGATACTAAGACGGCCCTTGTCTATACACACACACACACACACACATACATTTATATACGATTATTCGTTTTTTATATATTATGACGGGAAAATGATGGAAAAGTTCTTCGTCCGCAAGAACGCGTGTGGCAACCGAGTAACGAACACGTGTATCTCGAGCGCGAAATTTAACACGAATGTAGTCCGCATCATCGACTAAACGCGTGCCGATGTCAAAAACAAATTATTCGTTTTAATACGAAATTATATAGACGTTCAGTGATTACGCGTGAATTTCATCGGCGGCCGAAGAATTCATCACTTTGGCAATTTCACGTCGAACACAGGTGAACGCGTTCGCGCGCCATAATATTGACGACGGTGCGTCGCACGATTATTTGTCTGGAGATCGTCGGTACCCGTTCGACAAATGACCGCGACGTCGGGATAACTCCGCGAACTGTCGAGCGTTTCGATAATGTCGCGGACGATTAATAGGCGCGGCGGTACACTGAAACCTGCTCGGTTAAGATGGCGCGTCGATAACGCACACGCGAAAATAGCCGCCGTCGTCGTCGTGGCCGCGGGACGAAACGAAACGGACGGTTTTCATTCGTAATACGAACCGCACGAGAAGACCGAACACGCCGCCGGCCAATAATAACAATAATAATAATACGATCGGTTTCAGCGCGAAACTCGATCGAAATCGGTGTAATCGAGTCGTCTTCGTTCGTTCCGACGATTGTTCCGAGTAAAGGAGACGTCACTATTGTCGGTACCTCACCCGTTCGGGACGGGGAGCGCCGTTCGTTTTACAGGAATACTAAATAATAGGGGCGTTGAAACGTTAATTTTCGGAAGGCGACAAAACGATAATATAGATACGCGCGGTGCCCGAAGAGGTAATTTTTTTCGTTTCGACGGTATAAATATTAAAAACGGGCCACTATTTACGTCGTAAACCTTTCGAGCGGCGTAATAAGTTCTGGAGAATTCGTCGTTAAACGCGCACATAGAAATATACGTATATACGCGTGATAAATGGCGCGCTCGACGCGTTACGGAAAACGAACCGCAAATGAAACCGACGAAAAACCCGACCGCCGTTTTATTACGGCCGGTTCCGTGGACCGTTTTCTGTAAAGTTGTGTGCGACACGCCTGGCATAATCAACCCGATCGACGAGAATCGTTCACCTCGCCGATATCGGAAAGTGATATATTAATTCGGAAACGCGCGTATATCGTTAAACACATATATTGTACGTAAAACGCGGCGTCACTGGAAAATATAATTCAACGACAATTAGATGACGAGACGAACGTGTACACATATCGACGCGCATATACACACATGTATATACGAAACGCACCGCGTACTATATATATATATATATTGTATTCGGGAGTTATAATTTATTCTCGTCCTAGTATAACGAAATATTACGCGTTCCCGCAACGGCTGCTCGTTGAGCATTTTTTCTAGATCCGTTGTGTCCGAAAAACGACGTGTTTGAATTATCGATTTGGGAACAACACAATTGCCAACGAACCGGAAATAAATCGCTATAGTTCGTTTTGAAATAGTGTGACACGTTTACGAGACGGGAACGTGAAAACGAAAGTATTCGAGTATTCGGGGAAATTTATTTCCAGGCATGAGGTAGACCACTGATAATGTTCAAGTTGCGGCGCCGGAGACGTTTCGATTTCGTTCGAATCGCGTAGGTTTTTCACGCTGGTCGTCGTTCCGAAGTCCTGGCAGTTACACCGGGCGTGATCGCGTAGTTCGTGTCAGAGACGCTGGCGGGAGATTTCCCCTTGTGCGCCGCCACCAACCGAAGCCCAATAAACGTTTTTAATAAGAATTACATCCGGAGTACGGCGACGAAAAGAAATCGCGCCCGTTGAGGAAACGCGACGTAATTAACGATTCGCCGACTTCAACGTCCCAATCCCTCCTCCCCATTTTCGTCACCGGTTCGTGTTGTTCAATTTTTACCGCGAACATTTGTCGTTTCCTTCCCGATTTCGATACACCGAAATCTCGTTGCGTTTAATTTCGTAGCGAGCGCGACGGGTTTTTCGTGCGCGTAATATAAATACGGTTTGTGCGGATCGTGTCCGTCCGTACAACTACGACGAGGATTATCGTTATGTTTTTGGGTTTTTGGCGCCAAAACATTGGTCGCGCCAGACACGACTGGGTGCGACAGGTATAGTACCTGTCTGCCTACTACTACCTGTTAGAGCGGTATACACTGTATATACGTATACATATATATTTACGGGTAGGTTACATCTGATCAGGTCGAGTGCTCGTCATTATTACGGTCCGGCGTGTGTATACACGAGGCCACTGCTACACTCTATTAGACATATATATATATATGTGTGTGTACAGTCTCTGGTTTATTTTTTTGTTCGGGTGAGAGGGGACCGACTCCGTGCCGGGACGTCGAAACGCGTACGAACATTACAGACAATATTAATATAACAGTTATAGAGTAACCCGTCCGTACGGTCGTAAATACGGCCGACGCGATAATATTATATTAAGAACGTGTATACGTACGAATAAGCGCGTGTGTAATTTCCTCGATTCCCTCCGGGTCCGTTCTGTCACGGAAATTGTTATTAATCTATAGGTGTGTGTGTGTATATTCTCTCGGGCAATACAACGACCAAGATACGACACGGGCGGCGAACTGCCCCGGCTACCGTTTTTTTCTTCTCCTCGTATACGCGTTTGATTTGTTTCTTTTCTCGTAATATCGTCCTCGTTCGGCTCGTTAAAAATTAAAAGGAAAAAAAAACACCGACCACGGCGCTGTTTCCGCCGGCCACAACAGGACAGGGGACTCGGGCACACTTGTTGCGCGCGTACGGACGAAAAAGATAAAAACGACCAACGTGCGTCGACGAAATCCGCGGCGTACACGAAAAATCGGGCGAACGTGTCTGAAGACGTACTTACGTTCTACGTCTACGTGTGTACGGTATAACGAAGTAATCCGTAGCCGTCCAAGTCCGTCGGATCAGCCTCAACAATGGGCCGTTCGCTATTTCGTCGACGGATTTTCGAATTTTTCCCGTTTTAACACGCCGCCGATATCGCGCGACGTACCCGATTATTCTCTGGCCAATAAATATTCGCGGCGTTGGCCGACGATATTTTCGACGGAATAGCGTAAATTATCTGGAATACCACGCTGTATTCTTAGTTAGGTTCTGTTAGCTCGCGCTTACTCGTCGCCCACATAGCGCGCAGTTACGACCACGAATATAATCACGCCGTATAGTTCGTCGAAGAAATACCCCGTACACGAGCGTGTTGTATACGTACGTGTGCGTTCGAAACTACGGGAGGAATCGTTTTTCACTTCTGGCGTTTACGCGCGGGGGTGTTTATTGTTTTTTTTTTTTTGATCGATCGATGGTCGTGAATGGATTCCGGGTCGAGACGCGATCTTTTGAAAACGGGCGTCGGCGTGACGGCCGAACGAATATCGTACCACACAGTAATACGCGTCATTGTTGCGCCGTAAGTACGACCGCTCGCCCGCGATTGAACCAGCCGTGTCGTTTATACGATTGAACAATCGACGCGGGTATATAAAATACGGCGCGTAGATTATTAGCGCGACTACCGCGTTTGATCGCAATATCGTGCTCGTCGGGACCATAACGTCCCGGCCGTGAAAGCGCCAAATTATCGTTGTCGTTATCATTGTCGTATTGTACAATCCCGTCGTGTACGTCTGCCCGAGCCCGTTGGTTCGTAATTAGTCCGCTTCCCTGACTCCGCCATTTCCTTCGGGTACGAAGGAATCCTACGATGGTCGTGCCGTTGTCCGTTCACCCTCAGTCGCGGCGTACCTCCGACGACGTCCGGAATAATATCGCGTCTTATTGCGCCCACTCTCCCATCACTCGTTGTCCGCCGACGCCTTGTAATCATTTCCATCGAACAGCGTTTCTTTCTGGGCCAAATTTTCCCGTCCACGCGTCCCCCTGTAGTCTCGAATAATTTTCCCATCGGCTTTGTTCGCGGTCCCAGTTTTAACATCTATCGGTAATAAAATATTCCAGCGCGTTTACTACATGGTTTCGTACGATTTTTTTCGAGACCGATAGTTCGATGTTCAAAACTTGTTTCGCTCGATCTACGCGTCGTGCTACTACTCAAGTTCGCTGCCATACTAATTAAATTCGTTCGTTGGTTCTATGTATACGTTGACCGAATAAATTCGTACGCGCAATTCGGGCGGGCCTTGCGCGGTTTTTTTTTTAAGCCGATATAGTTTCGACGAATTCGATACTCGCCGAGGGACGAGCGGATCCGAAGTTGACGTAAAGACGACGTACGAATGACATACGGTTACATCGTTAACACGGACGCATTGCCAAACAGCGTGAACACAATGTAGACGCGTAACGAATCGGACGAAAACGGAAAGAGAAATCGAATTAATATCGAACGCTTAACGATCGCGGACGGCGACGGGGGCTACTCGTGTCCGGACGCGCGCGCGCGCTCGTGTGTGTACGTATCGTACGCGATTGTATTATAATACGAGGCAATGGACGTGTACACGGCGGTTAATTCGAGTACGTTTTTTTTATTTTCGGACGATACGCGAGTAATTGTATATATCGTTCGTACGAACGTAATGTTATACGGGGAGACGTTTGGTTTTTTTTTTCGTTTTCCTATACGCCGCCGCGGAGACTCCGTGTGGTGTCTTTCGTCGAGTTCATCCCGCGCGCACGCACCGGACCACCTTATTAGCACGAGCGTACGTTACGATATTATTATTATTATTAACGTCGTGCGATCGCGCGTACACGTAAATACACGGTACCGTGGTCGTATACGTTTTACTGGACGTCCGTTTTCGGAGTAGTTGATACGTGCGCGTCCTATATAACGGATCGGGCGTTAAAATTACACGGCCGATAACGCGTGTCCGGGCTAATACGATAAGTCTCCGGGTGTATACATTTACAGGTGTACGCGTGTGCGCATTATACGCGCGCGAAGACGGGGGCGTGTGAATGCACGAATTCGACTCGAGTTAATTACTGGCGGTCGAAAGTTAACGAAAGACGTGGTCGATTGGATTGGCGCGGAGTTCGAATGGACAAAACGTAACTCGGACGAAAAACGAGAAAATTAATTCGATTTTTTAACCGTTAAATTGATCAAAAACGGTAAGAGTTACGCGATAAATGTCAACCTACGTGACTTTATTATACGAACCGACGAGAAAAATGCAAACCAACGTGATATAAAAAACCGTAAAACTCGTAACGTTATACGTTTATTAACTTTTTTTTTTTTTAATATGACACGACAAGTAATAAATTCGATGATAATCTGGAGACGAATCGTATGCCCAACCTAACTACCCTTCTTTTATCGTTTTCAATAGATATTACGTAATCGACGACTATCAGATCGTTAATGTCATTAAACGCTCACAACACTAAAGACCAAATGTAATTTGATTGTTCGTAGGTATCACTGCGGCGAAAAGGAATATCAAATATTACGGTAAAATTTAAGAAATTATGATATGTAAATTGTTCGTTACGTACGTAATAGTTTGATTAGTTTCCTCCAAAAAAAAAAAAAACCAATGCAGTCAATCAAATTGAGCGTAAAATACGACAATATATCGAACATCGCGTGAAAGCAAGTTCTATCGAGTCGAATAGAACACGAAATAAGACCAGAGTAGAAAAACGAGCGCCATAATTTTTTCGTCCGCGGTCTCCGTGATAAATTTAATTTGTCGGAGGACTCACGGCTGTAGACGTAACTACGTTTCATTAGTTGTCCTCTTCAACGGTATTAATTGTTCGACAATTTTAAACACGCGTACAACGGATCGTTCGCGTCATATATATTCACGTCTCGGACGTCCGAATCGCGTACGCAAAGGCGACGACCGTCCGAATTCGGAACGGTGTACGATTACTGTACGGCGGCGCTGGTGTAAATATGGTTGGATATACGAACACGGGTCGCCGGTGTCGCGTAGCCGCCCAAGTTGTAGCGAACGCGGCCGGCAATCGAAATAACGAACGGTGTTTCGTCGCGTAAGGTTCGCGAGACGCGGCAACCCTTCTTTGTGGAAACCGTAGCTAGCGAAAACGACAAAAAACCGCGACTCGTTTCGCGCGAAAAGGTTAAACAGGGTGGATTGCGAGTGACAGTTCGTCTTTTCGGACGGAATCGACAACGAGAAAACCGAGCGAACGAATTTCGGCGGCGTCGGCCGTTTCCCCTCTACCTTAACCACCTACACGATCACGTGTGCTCGACCGCGTCGTCTTCGAGCCAATAACACCGTAATATTAAACGACGACGGAGCGGGCGAACGTCGAATATTATCAATATCGTCGTTCCGCCGGCGACCAGGTAAATGATTTATTCGAAAAAACGGAATAAAATATAAAGACGCGCGATTTTTTTTCGATACGACGCGCGGGCTCGCCGTCTCCCCCGAACCGGTCCGACCAGTTTTGGCCACGCGCCGTAATCATCCGCCGTGTGTCTTTCGCGCACAACGCGCGGGCGCGTACGTACTCCGAAATTTAGCCGGACGAGAGACGGTTTTTCGTATTCCTTCCTCGTCCACGTTCGAGGAGCGTTATAAACGGGAACGTACACTAGCGCACGAACGCGTGTACGCATCGTGGTACCGTGCGCTATTCGTGTCGCGACGTACCGCCCGCCCCACTTTTACGAACGTAAACTGTTCGGTAGTCGCCGCGACACGTCCGATCCGCGCCGTAGCCACCGGTGTTGGCGTTACAGGCGTTAATCGCGATACGGATCCGGAGTATTGGACACGACGGGCGAAATATATCGGAGCGCGCCGTTACCGTCGTCCTTGTCGACGAGTAAGAGACATTTCGACTAGCCAATCTTCACTCGTCGCGCGGGCGTTTTTCCATGTTCGCTTTTCTCGATTCTCGTACTGGACGGTTTTACGGGAATACGTCGACGACGATAGCGTAACGGTTCCGTTCAACAACGGCCGAAACTAGTCCTACACACTTTCCGCTACGGTCGCGGATACACTTACGATTCCCGGGACTACGTGCTTGTACGAAATTCGCTGGGTTTTGAATTACCCGAATTCGACGATACGTATACGAGGAGACCGAAACGAAATATTTCCTTGACCGAAGCAGCCATCGAACGTATCGGAATTGAGTGATGATACGCCACAGTGATACTTATCCTTCAGTTCGTAAAACGAAACGCGTACTCCGACACGATAAACGCCAAGGGATATTTGAGATCGAATTGAAATTCTGTTAAAATAGATCGCAACAATCTGAAGGTTTGAAGCCGAAATTCGCCTAACACGGCCTCGCTCTAGCCGCGCGTCTATGATCATTTAGCACTAGCCAGACTCGAGCAAAAGCGCGTCCGTTTACGGTCACGTTACATATTGTAACGATTTGTACGCGACCGACGAAACGTGTATATTTAAAACGCTCGAAGTACGGCTCCGTCGAGTATATTTTCGGGTATTTACGAAAAAACGATTTACGCGTATCGTAGAGTTTCTTTCCACGTTATCCAGACTAGGCGGAGTTAAATACGTCGGCTAAATAAAAAAACGAAACGACAACGTAAGTTATATTATTTCGTTAACGAAACCGTTTCGACGTTCGAATACAAATCGTTTAAATAACCTAATACTGTTTGTATAACGTTCGAATGTTATGTGTAGACTATATATAGATGTTATCGTCGGCAATTTGTAACGAACGCGGAACGTGCTATAAATAACGCGAATTAAATTGGCCAGTTGTATCATTTCATTATCATATTGTTTCTGGTTGGATTTGCTCGCGTCACATCGCCGCGGATGTACCAAAATGCATTGGCGGCACAAACCGGTTCATATTTTGCCCGTAAAACCGGTGCCGTAGTGTGACTAGCGTTTATTACGTCGCGTAATTTTCGGTAATCGTTTGAAATGAAAACAACGACGATAATAATAATAATTATCTTAACAAACGACGTAAAACCCACGCGTTTTTATTTTTAATATTTTTTTATTTGGTATATTGCCAACGTTGTCAATTGGACGTACACTTGTGGGTAAAACGAGAGAGAATTCGAACAAACGTTTTTATTCCATCGTCTACGGGTCCCGTGGACGAGTACTCGAATGTCCACGCGGTAACTGTGCGTTGTTAGAATACGGTAAATTCGTATTCGTTTTATCGGATTTCGGTCGTATAATTGAAAATCGCGTCGAGTTCCGTATACGAAAAATGTCGACACAATTTTTACGTGCGCGTTACACGAATTGTCCTAAATAGATAATCGGTAAACAAATTACGGGGTTTTTGACATTTTTTCGGGACTATTTTTTTTGTTTTCTTAAAGAAAAATTATCGAAAAAATCGAAAAACGTGGCGAATTACGTACCAACTAGGTACGGTTCGTTACCATAAAGTGGCGCTGCTGCACGTAGAAATCGGAGCGCAGCTTCTACGCAAATAGGCGTTCGCGGGCGAAACAAAAATAAAACCGACACGTTCTTCGCCTAGTTCGAAATCCGAAACAACCGGTGTTATTTTTTCGGGCACGTCTCCCGTGACCGTTTTATATTCGCTACGAGTCCGTGTACCGAAAAAAAAAACGGTTAAGAACCACTGGCTTGGTAGACGTATTTTTACCCGTCGGGGATTTTCAATCTAAATTCGACGACGTTTCGCCCTCGACCACCTGCCGAAGGTTTGTCCGCGTTTTCCTCGTCCTCCCCCGCGACCATTCTTCTTTTACAACAGGTCGAACGCTCGGCTACCGTTCGGTATACCGTTCTCCAGCCCGCCCCACCACGAACGACGAAAAATCGTGACCATACTCCGTCACTTAGCTAGTGCGTGCGCGTGTGTGTGTTTTTCCTAACGATATAGAAGTTATAAATGCTTGTGTGTGTGTGTGTGTGTGTGTGTGTGTGTGTGTGTGTGTGTGTGTGTAAATACGACGAGAGAGGGGCGAATAAGAGAACAAAAATCGTAACGTTCGTTGTGGAAGCGCGTAATATACAATATTATAACGACTCCGCGCGTTCGCTATACACGTAATATTATATTATACTTAGGTTCGCGTGCGTGTGTTTGTGCGCACAATATATATATATCGTATATAACGAACGTCACGTCCGCGTCCTCCGTTTTACGCTTTTAATAATGTCTACACTCACACGTGCGCGCGCGAACGACGAGCCCGCGTAATTTATTTCAACGTTTTTATTTCGCTCGAGGTGTACAACACGCTCACAAAAACATTGCGACCCGGGTTCGGGTTACACGTAAACGAACACACTATACCGGGCGCGCGCGTGTACGTCACGAGTTCATCGTAACGTTTCGTGTATTATGTTTCGGTTATCTCCGGAGTGCCGTCGTCGGCCGTCACCGTCGCGCGGTGTCCCACACGCTTGGTCCATTCGCCCGCGCGATCCCCCCCCTCACCCCGATCCGATTGTGTATACCACAGCCGCGCGTCCGAGAACACTGATTGTCAACGCTATTGGCTGTATCGCCGTACACGATGTCGTGTCGTACCGGCGATGGGGGAGAGGGGCCACTGAGACAACGGGTAAAGGACTCGTCGAGATATTGGAAAATTGCCGATCCGGAACTAGACTTTAACAATCGGTAAAACGGTTGTTGAGAAACGAATTTAGGAAATCGGTACGAACAAGTTATTTACGAAAATGGCGGTATTCGCAGTTCTTTTCAAACGACGAAATTCCCATTCGGTGACTACGGACGTAAAAATAAAATACCCAATACGAAAAACTCGGAATATTTCGACGTTGTTATAAACGACGAAAAAACGCCGGTGCGCGAGACAAACGACGTACACGGTATGTACAACCGCAAGTGCCGGTGAATGTGGCAAAGGCCGTGGTGTATCGCGCTGGACTTCGACGCGCAAACGTGCGTAAAAAAGGATAAAAAAAAAAGTAAAAAAGCCTCGTAAAAAGGACTTTATTTAAACAGTTTCGGCGGAGCGAACGACTGTATGGCGTTTTTGGCACGTACCGCGGTTTGAACCGACGAATACGACGCGCGTATAAAAATGTTTGATAAAAACGCGAAACTACGAAATTACGGTGTTCGAATAATACGCACATACACGGCGTCTCAGTGTTACGTAATACGCGTAATGTTTTAAGCGTTCGCGTTACGATTTTATATTCCTATTTTCTCGAAACGACCTATAATTACGTCGAATATCGAGAATGAAAACAGAATGCGACAAAACCTGTTATTATATATTATACGCGCGCGCGTGTGTGTGTACATATATAGATAGACGTATTTATAAATAAAAATAACGAACGAACGAGATATCGCGTTTATTACGCTACTCCGCGTCTTTTTATCAAGAGTACGTCGTAACGATGCGTTACAAAGCGCGGCAATTATATATTTTCGAAAATTAAACGCGGTTAATTGGACAACGATATTGTAAGGAACGCACTTTGGACAAGAAGAAACTCGTGATATCGAAAAATCGGACATTTATTACACACTTCTGATATATATATATATATATATATATATATATATATATATATATATATATATATATATGTATATTTGAGACAT
>JAIPRN010000560.1:0-10179 GCA_025469175.1 Geopemphigus sp. TES_GeoC_2020
TTTGTACGCGAGATTCCGTATCGGTAACGTCGAAATCGGCGCGTATTACGACGAATACAAGTGACGGTTTTCGTGGTTTTCGGCTCGTTCGTTACGCCAAACTCAACGACGATTGGTTAAATAGCGGCGAGAATACCGTTTCCGTTTGAAATCCCTTATTTTCGACACGATCATATTCCGATCTCGCGATTTTCGCTCCGTTCGGCCCGTGTGATTTGCTGTTTTTAACGTCTCGGCGTTTTCATACGTTAGTGGTTCAACGTAAAACGCGTCAGAACGTCACGTCACGACTTCGGAACTTGTTCACCGTTTTTTCGTTCTACTCGTATGAATTACCCCTTTTCGTTCTTTCTCCGCCTGGACGTAATTATACGCGGAACCTGAAAATCCGCTACGTCCCTTTTTGTACGCTGTAAACCAGATCTTTTACGAATTTTCGATAATTTACATACTCGTAAATTAGCTATTTAATTGTCTATTTTTCCGTCGTGATTTCCCGAATGATCGCCTATATCCGTACTGTACGATATAATAATTGGGTACGCTTCTGGTCTAGAACTTAAACAAACCACCGAATTTGTTTTCACTTAAATTCCGTACGTACATAGCGCGTTTTCCTTATTATTCGACCGCCGCTCTATTTAACGAAAAACTAAACGCGTGTTTTTTTCAAACACAATTGTCATTCTTGAAACACCGCGACGCTTCAGCGCTTGTCGTTAGGTATCGATCGACATGTCATTGTCTGTCGCGTGCTTTCGGAACCGATCGAGTTCTAATTCGTGTACTCGGTCGTACCGAAACATAGCCAATACAAATAACCGTCGACATCGAACCTATCGTTGCCCTCTGTGAGTACGTTCGTATCGAAAACGACGTTTTAAGCGTCACCGACAGAGTGCGTAACCATTATCGTTTGGTATAAACGGTCGACGAACCGATCAACTCGAACTATTTTAATATTCCGTTACATTACGTGCGTACCACCATCTCTACGAGTTGGTCTATTGCCGCCGTGACTAGAGTAGGCGAAAAATAATAACACGTTCCGAATTCTGACGGCACTGTTTGGATTCGAATAAATGTTATTGGTAGCGTCACGGGATTCGATGTGCGAACGGTTAATGTGCTCCGTTGGTTTTATAGAAATATTGAATTTCCATCGACGACGATGACAATAATAACGCGCGTATTATTCTCCTTTATACCCTTGCATTCCTACGGGACTCTCTGGGGCCTCAATCATATCCCTTTCGATTATCCGCGTTTATCCTCTACCGGATCTGTCTCTCGCATCGACGTCGCTTTCGTTACTCTAACAAAATGTTATACATTAACTCTCGCTCCCAACTTGTAATTTCCTACATAAGTACATTTATTCTTAGCCTCGGTTTTATAATTTAATTTTATCGCTAACAACGTCATTCGCATTTCTTCGTACCTTTACTATCGTTTATTCTTACGTACGTTTCAATAATTTTTTCAAATAAAGGCGAAACTAAACGAAAAATAACTCGCGTTTACAAATATTAACTTTTTGTGATACGACGAATTTTTTTTTAATTAAAGCATTTTTAACTATCCCCCAATCGATCGTTACCATATCCCCCCACTATTATTGAATTCGTTATATTTATAAATGGGTTTATACGTTATTTGTATTTTATTTAATTTTATAACTATAAATTCGAGCGTTGTACATATTATAGTTTTAATGAAAACGAGAACAACGTACGTTAAATTTGATAAATATTCTAATAATCAAACATTTGGATCAAATAGTTTTGACTTGACCCTAAAAATTATCTTATAATTCAGCGGCAAAATATTTAATCAAACGAATTTCAATGACGACAATTTTCGAAAATATTGGCCATCGATTAATAATATAAATCCGTAAATTATTATTTTAAATTGGGCCTGAGTAACGAAAATAACAAGGGAGACTTAAAGATTCCAGGTTTCACTAAAAATACTAGGTTAGTTTAAAACGCGTGATTTACGAATATTATTTTTTAATAAGCCGACGTTCATTATAATTGTGAATAAACGAAGGAATTCCATTTATCGTAATTAAATCAAGTATTAAATCGGGTTTAGTAAGAATACTGTAATAGTTAATTTAAGGACTCGGTAAACAGTCTCGTTGTGGTTTTTATAGTTACAGTGTACGTTGTAAAATATCGTTTCCGTGACGGAAAAATATATTCGATAATATTTAAAAGGCCACGAAGTTAAAATTATTTGAAATTTTCGTATTTTTAATTTGTTAAGGGACACGTATTTGAGTATAGTTCCAACGAATTTAATAAAAAAATTTCAAATCAAAATTGCCGTATATTACGACACGTTGTATTTCGAAAATTCTAACCAACGTAATTGAATACTCGTACACAAATACGCGTATTACTAAAATACTTTCGAACACTTTGCAAAACGAATATAAAAAGAAAATACATAGGACTCCGTAATGATTGTGTCGATTCGAGTGAATCACTTGGTCGGATTTTGTTGGAGTTTTATTATTATTCTACGATAAATCACTGTATTCGGGATAAAACTCGGTTTAATTATTTTTAATAATTTTCGAAACTCTCGGGAAAAAGTTATTTCGAACGATCTATTTTAATTCCGTTAAAATATTATATGCCTACGCGTTTTCTAATTTCGTAAAAGGCACATACCCAAAACGGAAAATTATATCATTTTCATTTTCTACTCGTAACTTTATACAAACTTCGGTAATTTTTCTTTACACTCACGGAAGCTATTGAGCAAACGGAAAAAAATGTCAAATTGATTACTTACTAGATACGATTAATTATTGGAGAATCACGTGTCCAAATTGTAACCGTACGCTTTTTCCGTATAAAAAATTACGTTCTTATGTCAAAAGAGCGTAATCTAAACTATCGAAAGGTAACGAGCCGTCGGCGCTGTAGATATCGGTATGAGTGAATTACATAGGCAGTGATATATGGATTTCGTTATTATTTTGAATTAGAAAGCGGCGATAAATAATCGCGTTCGAAAAACATCGTGAGCGACAATAGTAGTTATTATAATAAGTACGGTCGAAATATAATATATGCTCGTATTTTATTTAAGTTCAAACGTTATCTAAAATGAATATTAACATAACGACAAATTTAAACGCGAATTTTGCAATTTTTAGTTTGTTCTATGTTTGGGGGCTTAAGGAAATGACCGGAAGAATCCAAAAACGTGTCAAATGAAGTACCGATTAAATACAGAAATCGTTAAATTCTCGGTTTTATTTCATAACGTTAATGGTCGTTGTTGATTGATAAATTTACAATCGTAATGTTTTAAGGACGGGAGCAAGTCAGTTAAACTGATATAGTAGTAGTTGATCGTCGATTATTATAAATTATAATCGGCGTTATTTAATTTTGATATATCTTTATTTATCTACTTATTTTTTCCAACATTTAATTACGTATACTTATGTCGACGTGTGCGCGAATATTTTTTATATTCTAGATAAATTATACAGTTAACGTAAAAGAAAATATTTTTATTAATTTTTAACGTACATTTTTGGACTTTCTATTACGTACATATTCACGTGTCATACAAATAACGCGTGTTACTATCGTGCGTTTTAAAACGAATACGTTTTAAAATTAACGCTAATATTTGGATAGTACGTCGTAAATTAACCACTCTAAACAATGTTTAGAATCTCATTTGAGACGAGGTCAAATGTTTCAAGGCCAACTTTAGGCCATATTACATCCGTTTTAATCAAATCCAACGTGTATGTAATAATTGCGGTGTAATAACAAAACGAGATATTAAAATATCGTTTTTATTTTTTTTTTTTATTTACCGCAACATGGAATATGGTCGAACATATTGACGATGGAATACGAAATAAAAAAAACGACCACTCGACGCGTCAAAAATACCGCGAATACGAAGAACGATGTTTGAAATGCCTACGGTTCATCTATAATTATTGCCGTCGTTCATGTAATATTTATTTTAGGATAACCGGTTTCCTACGCCCGTTTCAAGGTTCAAGATCAACGCTCGAATGCTCGCCTGGTAGTAACGCCGTGCTTATCGCGACTGCAGCGAGTTCGTTTTTCGGTGTGGACGGTGATCCAGCACCGTTTGTTATAT
This sequence comes from Geopemphigus sp. TES_GeoC_2020, assembly GCA_025469175.1. Lineage (NCBI taxonomy): Eukaryota > Metazoa > Arthropoda > Insecta > Hemiptera > Aphididae > Geopemphigus > Geopemphigus sp. TES_GeoC_2020. The sequence goes on from JAIPRN010000560.1 coordinate 4,150, forward strand.
TCGTTATAGTATTATCAAAGGTTCGAGCTCTCTCGTTTCCATTGTGTAAAAGTCGTTCGTTGACCGCCAACTCGCGCGTTTGTGAAGTAGTCGTTTACGTGTACGCTAAAAAGTGCGTTCGTCTGTATGTTGTTCGTCGTCGCGTACTCGAATATATTGTAAAAAACAACTTTCATCGGTCGTGCCTATAGTTGTTATATTTAATATATATATATACGCCGTCGATATTGTTAGAATACGAATCTAATTGATAATCGGTGTGTATGTGGGTGTTTATACACTTTTTTGTATTCGTTAAAATTTAAGCTCGTATGTTATTAATTTCTCATATTAGGTTAGCCATTTCGAACTCGAATTATTGGTATCTGTGGAAAACTATTTAAATTATCGTTTAGGTTATTGCATTTACGTTATTGTAACTTTTATATTTTGTATATTTCGTTACTTTTTCGTGTACATTTTGAATTATTTTGAAGTTTATTATCGACATTTTATAAAACTATATTTATTTTATTATATTTTCAACTATTGTTAACCAAACGAACTCTTCGTTATTATTACAATTATTGTTAATCATTTTTGCGTCGATTTCCCTTTCTATTTGTGACGTTGAGAATCGTGATTATCTTTTTACTATATACTTTTGCTGTATATATATTTATCAACCATTTACTGTATTAATATTCATCGACGTATATATAACGCGTTAAAATTTTTTTTGTAAATATTAGGTACGGTTCGCTATAACGTACGAGCAATTCCGGTGCATACTCGTCACCAACACGGTGTAACAAAAATATACGATTTTGACGGGAAACGAAAATGGATTTTCGTTTAATATTGACCGTGAGTATTTAAATATATATAAAGCAAACGGAGCTGACTGATGAGTTTCTAGGAGCTAAAACTTTCAGAAAAACAGTTTATTAAATTAAAATTAGTAACAATTCCCATTTTTCGAATTACTTGATAAACATAATATCTTCAAGATAGCATCCATCAGCAACAATAAATTATTGTAGGCGATCTCAGATGTATACGTATGATTTTCGGCAAGTTTCGATTGGTATGGACACGATTTCTTTAGTGATTCTCTCTTTCATCGAAGGTACGGAGGCGATGTTTGAGAACCTTATTCTTAACGAAGCCCTGGCGAAATAAATCGGACGTGCTTAAATCAGGGTAGCGCGCCGGCCACCAGGCATCATCTCTCAGAGACCGACCGCCCAGAGAACATTTGTCAAATTGAAAATTTAACCGAGTTACCGGAAGGGACAGATTCGGCACGTGGAACGCCGAAGCGTAGACGAAAAGGCCTTTATGTAGCGATCGCGGAATGGTTATTTTATTAGTACGTGCGCTCGACGCAACCTGAATGTACGTCTGTACAGACAATAATTACGACTAAAAACGGTATAACCGTGGAATCCAAATTAGATTACTATGGATAGGCCTACGCTTATCTATCTCGGTGTAATGACCCTTTTAGGCTTGTCAGTCAGCTCCGACCCCATCTCTTTGTGTATATGACCTAGATAGGGAAATATGTGTAGAATCGAGTATTTGAATTTCGATTTTGGTATCACGCCGTGTTCTTTTATACTTAAAGTCTAAAAAGTATGAATTTTGATGGAAAATCGTTTAAAAATTAAAATAAGGAATCGGTACCCGTGTCTAAACACGGTAGACGTCCGAATTAATTTTAACTAAGAGTTTTCAATAATATAAATGTCAGGCTTCAAGTTCACTTTACGAAATAAAAGTAGTTCAATTGTCTACTTTCCCATTATACTATCGGTGTACACGCTACGTGTATTGCGTTCCGAGCGATTATCGGAAATTAAATTTGCTGTGAAATATGGAGTAAAATGTATGATATTATAATTGAGTAATCTGTAGGGCTCAGTTAAAACCCTCCTATTTGTTAAAAAAAAATAGTTTTTAGATTTGTAAATTTAAAAGCATTTTTTGGAAAAATCGAGTTTTTAAACTGAAATCGATCCTAGCAGTACTAATTCGTCCTAAAATAAAAAGGAACAGTTTGTGTACCGCTTTAAAAGGGTGGTTCCCGACTGGTGATTCGATAGTTCGTGGATTTATATCAAATTGTTGGCGTTGCTAAAGAATATTTTTTTACAACATTTACTGTATTAAGAATTGTATTATATACATATAAACTATAAAAGGATAAATGGTAGAAGGGGTGTGGAGGAGTAGGAAGAGGAGGAGGAGGTGGAATTAAATGTTAATTGATGATCCATGATTGTGGAAAATTTACAAAAGTGATCAGAGCTTAGTATTGTGTTGGGGAATCACTGTTTTAAAGTAATTCTGGAAAAAATTCGAGAAACCTCAAAGACGTTTCGAAACCATTTAAAATACCATTTTTAACCATTTATTAACGACTTTATTATTTACTTGTTTTCACGAAAGTACGGTCAAACTATCAATATTTTCATTTAACTTAAATATTATCCAGACAAACACGGGCACGTTTTTATAGGTATAAGTGAAAAACGGTTTAGACAAACTCCCGTTAGAGACAAATGTATAACGTTGGATATAAGCTTACGCTTAGCCTAACCTTGGGGTGATTCAAAGTTTGATACATTACAAAGTATTATCGAACGTTACGGTGTCGTAACGGCCGTGTGCAATAATCTTATAAAAAAAATGTCAAAAAATATTTATTCGCATTATTATTTTGAGACCTTACTATTGGTCCAATACGAGTGTTGCTGTCACGAGTTGCCGAACGTGCGTTCGGCCAACGTTTTGGTTTTTCTGCCGACAGAAACCAAAAGCCATTTCAATGGTTTTAAACCTCTACTCGAGACTTTGGTGGCTAGAGGACACAACTTGACTCTGGTCTCGCCTTATCCACTAAGCTCTATTATGGACGATGGGTCTCCGTTACCACATTACACGCACGTTCGAATTGAGATCATCGACAAAGTAATCGGTAAGTAACGTTTCGACCATCATCAGAGTGATACTCTGTAGTCTGTAAGGGCTCGTAGGGTTACTTTATATTCGTATTGTCATAGAAACGTTCGTCACAATATAATCGTTGAACAATTTTCCACAAATATTATCAATATGACAGAATACAAACATCACGCGAAACAAATATTCGTTTCGGCGAAGTAAGGTTAGACAATGAAATATATTTTCTACGAAATGGAGATGAAAATAAGCAAAGTCGTGTTAACGATTAAGAATTTAATTGTTTAGATTAAAAGCGTTACGTTACAAGTAAGTAGCGACAGTAAAAAGCATTACATTCGATTTGCTTAAAATACTTATATATTCGTGAATTCGCCGTTATAAACTAGGTAATACATTAAACAAAACGTAATAATTCAGATAGATAACTATCGAACAGAACTATTCGAAAATTCGAAAATATTATATATCCTAAATTTAAATTTAAAATTCACGACATCCATATCGCATCAAAATAAATAATTGACGACAAATTTTTGAGGTTAAAAGGGAATTATATTGGAAATTATTATTTAATAACCAAAATCTATATTGTTGAATACTATTATTATGCGTATCGTCATTATCAAAATAACGATAAGACACTAATATAAAGTAAACTATATTAATGGTCTAATTAAATTAAATACCACCTTAATTTTTATAATTTAAAAATCAATATATATATATATATATATATATACCAATACATTCTATATTATTATAGAATATTATATATTCATATTTTTATATTTATAACGATAAAATAAATGAACGAAATTATTAATAATTATCGTTGATTATGAATTTTCATATAAATTAATAAATTAGAATATTTAGAAGCTTTTCAAGTTTTAAATTAAATAGGCTTCCTATACATTAACTTCAAAACGAAAAATCAATAAATCAATAAATGAAAATAATATTAAAAAAATATTTTGCTATTATTAATAGACAGTTTTATATATATATATAGTTAATATAATTTTCTATTCAAATAGAAATTTGGAGTAAAACTTTGTGTATATAATGGAAATAATTTCAGTTTTTACAAAGTAGATATTATTCGTAAAATAAATTAATGTCATTGAAAATTAAAAAAGATAATTGTCTGGATTGATTTTTCCGTATTTGTACAAATGCTTTTATTATATATATCGTTATATTTATAACCATTTTCCCATGTTTAAAATGTAAGTTTTATACGACAAAACTAGAGTAAAATAAATTCCACTTTCTCAAAAGTAATTCGTACTTCGTACAATACTAATTTAAAGACTTAATACGAATTGTGTTTTCATAGATAAATATTTTTAACACTAAAATACGTTGTTCATATTATTACGTAGGTAAATTGATAAACTTAAAAGAACTCATATTCATAATATGTAAAATTATTCAAATCATATATTATTTAGAAATTTTAACGAGATACCAATAACAAATTTAAATTAAAATTCTAAGAGTTTTTAAAATTATAACGTATATTTCCCACAATTGTTTTTACGCCTATGTTTTTACAAATCAATTTAGTAAGTTTATATTCGCAAAATGTAATTTTTGCAGTGATCGTTCAATTAAATGTGTATCCTATTTAGAAAATAAACAAAATAAATAGTATAACGAAAGACATTGTGCAATTCATTTAGAATCTAAAAGACGAGCATATAGATCTGTCATCAAAAAGCAACGATTATATCGACAATTTAAAATTTATATAAAAAAAAACTTCCAAAAATAGTTAAAACGTTTGGATAAAAATTATAAAAATAAGAAAAATTCCATCAAAATAAAGCGCGTGATTTTTAATGGAAATATGATTATTATACTTAAATTTATACGCGTACAGATTTGGCGAAAATAATTATGGATTATTATTTAATAAACGATCATATTTCAGATATGGACGTTTTGGACAAAGACAGCATAATTAACAAATATCCGATGTACTTAACAATGCATTTATTGGGACCAGTCATCACGAGAAACGCGCTAAACAATAAAGTCGTGAAAAACTTCATTCTGAACGACCATTCGACGTTCGACTTGGTGATAATCGAGAACTTCTTCCACGAGTGTTTCGTCACCCTGGGACACAAATATGGGGCCCCAGTAGTACAACTGTTGCCGTTCGCCACCAATCCGAGGGTGTCGCAATGGCACGGTAACCCGTACAATCCGTCGTACATCGCCGACTTCGTTGGCGGCTACGTGACACCAATGGATTTCTGGCAACGGGCCGAAAACACCATATCCGCCATATTCAACACGTGGATCATGCGTTTGTATTATTTGCCCCAGCATCTGGATATAATGAACGAGTATTTCGCCTATGCCGGACATGAGCGCAGACCCGAATTGGAAACGATGCTACGAAATATATCGTTGACATTGGTCAACAGTCACCCGTTGGTCGCCTCGGTAGCGCCGTTTGTGCCCAACTACGTACAAGTGGCTGGAATGCACGTGAAATCCGCCAAAGTGTTACCCCAAGTACTGCGCGAACGCGTTAAATGAATCGTACAACGATTCGATATGTATAGAACAAATGGCACGTTCTTTCCTAGGATTTACAAACCGTTATGGATACCGCCAAACACGGTGTCGTATACTTCAGCATGGGGTCGGTAATAAAGGCATCGAGAATATCCCCGGAGACCGTGTCGTATCTGCTAGCGGAACTTGCCAAAATCAACCGGACGGTATTGTGGAAGTGGGAAGGCGACGAACCGGCCAATTTGCCCGAAAACGTCGTCGTTCGCAAATGGTTTCCGCAAAACGATATACTAAGTACGCCGATGATTTCGGATAAATAAATACGACGCCGGACGTAATCGATGGTAATAAAACGCATTTTCAGGCCATCGGAATTGCCGGCTGTTTATCACGCACGGAGGTATTCACAGCCTAATCGAGTCCATTTATCATGGGGTGCCCATGTTGTCCATACCGGTGTTCGGTGACCAAAAGCACAACTCGATCGAAGCCGAACGCAGAGGATTCGCTTTGTACATACCATATTTTGAACTTACGGCCGAGGCGTTC